>LBNU01014651.1:119852-144391 GCA_014162995.1 Artemisia annua
TATATATACTTATATACCTTCCACAACCCTCTCATCCACTTGACAACTTGATTAATTTCATCCGAGATGATCAAGAAATTTTAGTTGACGAAATGTCAAGTAATTCCTTTCATGCGAATACTCACCAACGTATTTTTGATTAAATATAAATCTAATATGTATATAAATATTTTCTTCCTCTTTCCAGAAACCAAAACCACGAAAAATCAAATTTTGGAGGGCGGCCCCCTTAATTTTAAGGGGACCGGCAGCCAAAATAAGGGCGGCCCCTTAATGTTTAAGGGGGCCGGCCATCTGATTGTTCCAAAATCATTTTCCCTCTTGATTCTTTTGCCAAACACTCCACTTTCTCAACACCCCAACCTTCTGCTGCTGCTGTGACGAAAACAAAACCCCAAAACCTCAAAAACCAACTTCAAATCACATAATTCGGGTTAATTCGCAAAGGGCAAATTCATCTAACACGATTACCATTACATATTGTAAGTTTTTCATAACACATTTCATCTAATTCCATCTAATTTGGTCAAAATCAAGATTATGCATGTTTTACTAATTTCTTCAAATTCATAATTTCTTTCGAATTGGGTCTAGGATTTCCATAACTAAATGCTTCCCTTAGGATTATGATGCATAATTAACATTAGGAACTAATAATTACAAACCCTCTTGTCGAAAATTTTTGAAAAATTTCATACACCCCTTTTCAAAAATTTTCGTAAACACATTGTTGAATAATGCTATAAAAACTTGTTAAAACTAATCATATTATGTTTTCATAACTTGTAAAACATGAAACTATATTTTTCGACTAAGTAAAAATATTTTTGTATACGATAAGAGGGTGTTTGGATTATGTCCAAATAATGTCGAAATTAAGTCATTGTAATTTTTATAAAACGTTGTCAAGATTATAAACCTAAAACTAGTAATTCGGAGTTGTCAAGATATATAATTCATATATATATTGACATACTAGTAGCATAGTGTCTAGTTAAGGAAGCGTTTGGTTTAGTAAGAAAAATGGTATTTTTGAGTCAAAATATAAACCATCTTTTTCGAAAACAAATCACATGCATAAGAAACTCGTAAGAAATGGCTAGTTTTACAATCTAATGTAAATCTAGTAAATTTCATGATATATTAAGATGTTTAAAGGGGCGTTTGGATTAGTCCATAACTACTTATTAAACATCGTAAAATATATCTAGAACGAGTTAAAAATAAAAATACGGAACATAGTAAACTACTTCTTAGGATTAAAGTATTAGAGTCGAAGTATGTTTACGTTCCAACATATGTCATAACAATACATACATCATTATTTTTTTTCTTTTTTATATTTATTTTGGTCTTGTTATATTGTTGTTGTGTTTAGGTGAAAATGCCAAAAGCGACTACCGAAGATATCTCCCAAACCAAAAATTACATTCCAAAAGTTTCCCAACTCCCTACTACATCTCCCTCCATTGGACGTCTATATCGTCAAATCGAGGATAGAAACGTTCATGAGGGACGTGTAGTAGATCGTGCTTATTCTCAATCCGACTTCATTGATCGCTTGTTTACAAGCATCAATTTCGATTGTCTCTACGAAATAAATGAACCCATCATCCCTCGTTTCCTTGTCGACTTCTATAGCCAAGTCACGGTTCAAACCGATGACCTTGGTATGATCTTCATCTCTTTCATGATCCAACACGAATTCATCACCTTAACTCTCGACCAATTCGGTCAAATCCTTCGAATCCCTTTTAGAGGTCAAGCCGTTTTCTCTAATGAATGGGATCTTGACTCTCTTGAGCGTTGTCGTCCTACCTTTGGTCCATATCTTTCCCACATTCCTTCTCCCGACGAAATTCGTCAAATTCTTGGTTTGGAACGTGTCACCACCACTCGCAAAATCAAATCAAAAAATGTCCAAATCTCCGAAAATCAAATTCTTCTGAAAGAATTAGGCCCCAACATGAAGCGTTGGGAAGAACTCATTCGAGAGAATGCGTTCGGTACCGGAGGCCATCGGGACCATCTCCCGGCGTGCCTTGCTCATATGTTGTATTGTATCGTTGTTGAGCAACCATACAATTTGGCCTACTTCTTCATCAAACGAATTGAGTGCGCAAGGAAAACTCCAAAAGCAAATCTCCCATATGGAATGTTCCTCACTCGTCTCTATCGTCATGTTATCGAGCACTACCCCGATCTTGACGATAGCATCTATGAGTCCATCTATCCCACCTTGCGTCCTCTCGCTCTAAAACAAACTCGACGAACTCGTAGTGACAAGGGAAAATCTCGTCGTCATAGTTTTCACGGTTCATCATCTCGACTAGACGATGACGATGAGGAGGAAAGCACCCATGGTGTTAGTACCCCTTCGTTCAACGAGTTCGTTGACAATCTAGAGGATCTCGACTATCCCGAGTATACAACCCCATCTCCTAGCGATCAAACAAACGAAATACTTCATGAACGAACAACCGAGGTGCTTAGACGACAAAAGAGTTTGCATGAAGAAGTTCGAGGTGGCTTCAAATCCATTGGGAAGACGTTGAAGAGCATGTTCGGGAAGAAAAAGAGATGATGGAGATTTATTTATGCTAGTTGAACAATTTTTATTATGTGATATTTGATCTTGGATGTTTATGTGCTACTTGTCCGATTTATATTCGCAAGTTCATGTAACTTCTTGGATAATTGCTTGATGATTGTTTAGGTTATTAACATTGCTTAATTATGTTTAATATATGCTTATGATTGCATGTTTTATAGCTTAATCTATATATATGTTTGCATGCTTAGCTTATATTTATATATATATGTAACTTGTATGCTTTCTAATAGACCAAAACCAATGTGAAATGTCCAAATAGAGCTTGCTGCAAACACAAAACAGAAAATAACATTTTTCAGAAAATTTTTGAAATTTTTTGTTTTCTGGGTCGTCAGATGGGCGGCCCCCTTATATTTAAGGGGACCGGCCTGTATTTAAGGGGGTCGGCCACTCATACAGTATTTTCTACTGTTTTCTTTTGCATCTTGTGACTCCTTTTGCTAGTCTCAGCTACCATTTCCCTTTAAAACTAAACTGATTTTGGAATCTAACCACTTATTTTCAAATTAATTCCATTTCTAAATATGTTTTCATACTATATAATCCCCATGCATGTTTAATTAACACTCCATCATCCTCAACCTTCATCAAACTTCATCCTTCCACTATGTCATCACCAAGAACCACAACCTCAAACAATGCCAAGAAACAAAAACTTGTCATTATTCCACCAAAACAACTCTTCATTGACCTCACTAATGAAGATAACACCACTCCATCACCTCAACATCAATGCTCATCTCCTAGTCCACTTAATGCACCCTCAAAAACACCTTCCACAAATGGAACCTCTACTTCCTCCATACCATCAACATCATCCATCAATGACTATATCAACTCTCATCTATCACCTCCACCAAGGGTACCACCACCACCACCTACCATTAAAGATGCATCTCTTGACATCACCCTTTCACTATTACCCATCACACCTCTTGATGCAAACCTNTAACCTCACTAATGAAGATAACACCACTCCATCACCTCAACATCAATGCTCATCTCCTAGTCCACCTAATGCACCCTCAAAAACACCTTCCACTAATGGAACCTCTACTTCCTCCATACCATCAACATCATCCATCAATGACTATATCAACTCTCATCTATCACCTCCACCAAGGGTACCACCACCACCACCTACCATTAAAGATGCATCTCTTGACATCACCCTTTCACTATTACCCATCACACCTCTTGATGCAAACCTCCAATCACCACCAATCAACCCACCAAATTTCAATCCCATTCCATGGAGCTTACTTGAAGCCCATGGGGATACATGCCTTTATTGCATTCATAACCGAACAATCACCTTCGGTCTAAGAGATGAGATGTTCTACATGTTTTCACACATTGAAAACGTGTTCCATCAACTACACACCACAACTACACCTCCTCCACCATCCACATACACACCTCCACCACCATCAACAACAAACACATCACCATCCTCACCATCTCCATGTTCCCCATCATTTCCACCAAATTAAACATGCTTGGTATTTTGCAATTAAAATAGTTTAAACCATTTTGGATGGCAAGCTCTAGGAAGACTTTCATAGTAGAGCTTTGGTTAATTGTTTTTAAGTATGCTTGTAAGCCTTCATGGCATTTGTTCCTTGCACTTCTTATTGATGTATTCTCTTGCAAATTGATGTATTAACTTGCTAGTATCTATGATTACTTCTAGTTTTTCTTCCTCTTCTTGCATGCTATATATATGTATATTGCTTGTCCACTAAATATTTTTTGCAAGAATTCCATATCTCGATTCTTCTTATAACCTCACAACGAGGGGGAGTATACGTTAAGGGGGAGCTCCAATTATATCGGGATAATCTTTTTGATGCTAACAAAAAGGGGGATAATTGATATAAACTCACGAAATACTTGTATATATACTAATTTTCGTTTTAATGAGTTTAGATTTTGTAATCATCAAAAAGGGGGAGATTGTTGACATAAATAATGCATAAAAACGTTATTTGTACTTTTCGATATCTCTACGTTTTGACGATCACAAAATGTAAAATCATTAAACGTAAGATTACTACGTAAACAAGTATTAAGCTAGTTTATATCATTTTATCCAACTTAATCACTTAAGGTATGAATAAACAAGTGCTTAATACATCTCATGATCAAAGGGGTATTTAATTAATTACTACAAAGTTTATTTAATAATATAAACATATTATATATTTTTGAAAAACACTTTTAGTAATATGTGTAGTAGATCGTGCTTATTCTCAATCCGACTTTATCGATCGCTTGTTCACAAGCATCAACTTCAATTCTCTCTATGAAATCAATGAACCCATTGTCTCCCGTTTCATAGTCGACTTCTATAGCCAAGTCACGGTTCAAACCGATGATCTTGGTTTCATCACCATTTCCTTCATGATCCAACACGAATTCATCACCTTAACTCTCGATCAATTCGGTCAAATCCTCCAAATTCCTTTCAGAGGTCAAGCCGTTTTCACAAACGAGTGGGACCTCGAATCTCTTCATTATTGTCGACCAACCTTTGGTCCATATCTCTCCGACATTCCTCATCCTGACGAAATTCGTCAACTCCTTGGGTGGCAGCGTGCTACTACCACCCGAAAAATAAAATCCAAAAATGTCGAAATCTCTTCAAATCAAATTCTTTTCAAAGAATTAGGCCCCATCATGAAGGGTTGGGAAGAACTCATTCGTCAGAATGCGTTCGGTACTGGAGGACACCGGGACCATCTCCCGGCGTGCCTTGCTCACATGTTGTATTGTATCGTTGTTGAGCAACCATACAATTTGGCCTACTTCTTTATCAAACGAATTGAGTGCGCAAGGAAAACTCCAAAAGCAAATCTCCCATATGGAATGTTCCTCACTCGTATCTATCGTCATGTTATCGAGCACTACCCCGATCTTGACGATAGCATCTATGAGTCCATCTATCCCACCTTGCGTCCTCCCGCTCTAAAACAAACTCGACGAACTCGTAGTGACAAGGGAAAATCTCGTCGTCATAGTTTTCACGGTTCATCATCTCGACTAGACGATGACGATGAGGAGGAAAGCACCCATGGTGTTAGTACCCCTTCGTTTAATGATTTCGTTGACAATCTAGAGGATCTCGACTATCCCGAGTATACAACCCCATCTCCTAGCGATCAAACAAACGAAATACTTCATGAACGAACAACCGAGGTGCTTAGACGACAAAAGAGTTTGCTTCAAGAAGCTCGAGGTGGCTTCAAATCCATTGGGAAGACGTTGAAGAGCATGTTCGGGAAGAAAAAGAGATGATGGAGATTTATTTATGCTAGTTGAACAATTTTTATTATGTGATATTTGATCTTGGATGTTTATGTGCTACTTGTCCGATTTATATTCGCAAGTTCATGTAACTTCTTGGATAATTGCTTGATGATTGTTTAGGTTATTAACATTGCTTAATTATGTTTAATATATGCTTATGATTGCATGTTTTATACCTTAATCTATATATATGTTTGCATGCTTAGCTTATATTTATATATATATATGTAACTTGTATGCTTTCTAATAGACCAAAACCAATGTGAAATGTCCAAATAGAGCTTGCTGCAAACACAAAACAGAAAATAACATTTTTCAGAAAAATTTTGAAAATTTTTGTTTTCTGGGTCGTCATATGGGCGGCCCCCTTATATTTAAGGGGACCGGCCTGTATTTAAGGGGGTCGGCCACTCATACAGTATTTTCTACTGTTTTCTTTTGCATATTGTGACTCCTTTTGCTAGTCTCAGCTACCATTTCCCTTTAAAACTAAACTGATTTTGGAATCTAACCACTTATTTTCAAACTAATTCCATTTCTAAATATGTTTTCATACTATATAATCCCCATGCATGTTTAATTCACACTCCATCATCCTCAACCTTCATCAAACTTCATCCTTCCACTATGTCATCACCAAGAACCACAACCTCAAACAATGCCAAGAAACAAAAACTTGTCATTATTCCACCAAAACAACTCTTCATTGACCTCACTAATGAAGATAACACCACTCCATCACCTCAACATCAATGCTCATCTCCTAGTCCACCTAATGCACCCTCAAAAACACCTTCCACAAATGGAGCCTCTACTTCCTCCATACCATCAACATCATCCATCAATGACTATATCAACTCTCATCTATCACCACCACCAAGGGTACCACCACCACCACCTACCATTGGAGATGCATCTCTTGACATCACCCTTTCACTATCACCCATCACACCTCTTGATGCAAACCTCCAATCACCACCAATCAATCCACCAAATTTCAATCTCATCCCATGGAGCTTACTTGAAGCCCATGGAGACACATGCCTTTGTTGCATTCATAACCGAACAATCATCTTTGGTCTAAGAGATGAGATGTTCTACATGTTTTCACACATTGAAAACGTGCTCCATCAACTACACACCACATCTACACCTCCACCACCACCTACAACAAACACACCTCCACCACCACCATCAACAAACACTCCTCCACCATCCTCACCATCTCCATGTTCCCCATCATTCCCACAAAATTGAACATGCTTGGTACTTTGCAAATAAAATAGTAAAACCATTTTGGGAAGGCAAGCTCTAGGAAGGACTTTCATGTAGAGCTTTGGTTTATTTATGTGATATTTGTAAGCCTTAAGGGCTTTTATTATTTGCATTACTTGTTTCTTGTAATGATGGTTGTAACCTCTTTATGAATGATTATGATTATGTTTAGTTTATCTTCTTGCATGATATATATATGTTGCTTGTCCACTAAATATTTTTTGCAAGAATTCCATATCTCGATTCCTTTATGACCTCAAAACGAGGGGGAGTATACGTCAAGGGGGAGCTCCAAGTAAATCGGGATAACCTTTTTGATGCTAACAAAAAGGGGGAGAATTGATATAAACTCACAATAATACTTGTATATATACTAATTTTCGTTTAATGAGTTTAGATTTTGTAATCATCAAAAAGGGGGAGATTGTTGACATAAATAATGCATAAAAACGTTATTTATATTTTTCGATATCTCTACGTTTTGATGATCACAAAATGTAAAATCATTAAACGTAAGATTACTACGTAAACAAGTATTAAGCTAGTTTATATCATTTTATCCAACTTAATCACTTAAGGTATGAATAAACAAGTGCTTAATACATCTCATGATCAAAGGGGTATTTAATTAATTATTACAAAGTTTATTTAATAATATAAACATATTATATATTTTTGAAAAACACTTTTGGTAATAAAAGAAAATGTTTAAATCATACTAAATATATGAATTCAAATTTTTAACCAAAATCAGTTAGTTTTTCACCAAATAAACTTTCCCCACTAAAAGACAGAAAATCTGGCCGTTACAGCTGGGCGGCCCCCTTAATTATAAGGGGCGGCCCCCTTAATTTTAAGGGGGCCGGCCATGAATTAAGGGGGCCGGCCACGCTCCCCTGTCAGAATCTGTCAGAAATTTTCTCCTATAAATACCACCTCAAACCTGGTATTTTTCTCACCTTTTGCACGAAAATTTTCAGATCTAAATCTCTCTAAACATCTTCTAAAACCCTTTGATCACTAGATTATTAATCCTTGTTTCAAGTGATTCAATCCCTTCTCATCCATCCTCATCCAAAGTGCAAAAGAAGAATACTCCTTCAACAACCAAGTTTAAGAAGTATTGTAGATTAGTTGTGTACATTGTGTAAATTATTTGTGTAGTTGTGTTGTGCTTGTAATAAGTAGTTTTAGGAGAAGTAGAAGTTGTGTAGAGAAGAAGAAGTTGTGAAGTGGTGTGAAGTAGTGAAGAAGGTGTGGTGTGTACTAGTAGTGAAGAAGTTGTGAAGAGTCGTGAGATTGGTTCTAGCTAGGATTAGAACCCGACATCTAGCTTTGTGTCGTTAAGCCGGTGTAAGCGAAAGTTGTGTAAGGTTTCTCCGCCACAAGGGAGTTTGTTGACATAGTGAAGAAAACTCTCGAGTAGGTGACTCGGGGAGTGGAGTAGGAACAAGGAAGGTGACCTTGTAGCCGAACCACTATAAATTCTTGTGTTGTGGTTTGATCTTTCTAACTCTTTACTTTCATTACTTATTTACTTATACTATATTTGCTTAGTTAGTTAGTAACTATATAATTGTTCATATAGTGGAAGTATTGAATTCACATATACTAGAATCGAAGTTTTTAAAACAAACTTGTTTTTATAAATTTTAAAACGGACGTAAAACTATTCAACCTCCCCCTTCTAGTTTTCCACAGTACCTATACACAACTTTTCCTATTAAAGAATGCTTTTATTTTATATGCTTGCTTATTTTTTTTGCTCTATATAAATATACTTGTGCTTCTAATATTTTTTTGCAAGCATTCCATAGCTCGTCTCCTTGGTGCCCTCGAATGAGGGGGAGCACACATCAAGGGGAGCTTCCATTCCTTCACAATTCATACATGCAACCCGATGGCTAAACCTTTTTGATATCACAAAAAGGGGGAGAAGTGAATATAAACTCACTAAATAGTTGTCTAACAATTAATTTTTGATTTAATGAGTTTAAGTTTTGTAATCATCAAAAAGGGGGAGTTTGTTGATATAAATAATGCTTAAAAATGTTATTAATATTTTTTCATATCTCTACGTTTTGATAATCACAAAATGTACACTCAATCAAATCAAAGATTATGACGTAAACAAGTATTTAGTCATAAATATTCATTTCAACAACCTAATCACTTAAGGTATGAATAAACAAAGTGTCTAATGCATTATATGATCAAAGGAACATTTTCTTAATCACTAGATTTTTATAAAATGTCACAAACATTTTATATCTTTTAGAAAATCATTTTTGGTATTAAATAAATATATTAAATACATTATAAATATATGAATTCAAATTTTTAACCAAAAATGGCAAAAATGTTCTAGAAAAACCTTCCCCACAAAAAGACAAAGCTGGGCAACGGATATGTTGGGCAGCCCCCTTAATTAATAAGGCGGCCCCCTTAATTATTAAGGGGACCGGCCACGCTCCTGCTGTCCCCAGTTTTACCTATAAATAATGGATCATTCCTGGATTTTTTCCTTACCTTTTGCACCTCAAACTTTCTGATCTAAATCTTCTTTCCTATTCTCTTAAACCATTTGATCATATAATCATACACTTTTGTTTCCAAGTGATCCAAAGCTTCAACCACTCAAGTGCAAAAGAACAATACTCCTTCAACATCTATAGAAGAAGTATTGTAATGTAATTAATATCATCTTGTAGTAGTGATAGATAATTTGTAAATTGTTGTGTGCTTAAGTAGATCGTAGTGTAAGTAACTAATTGTAGTGTAAAGTAGTAGTGTAGAAGTTGTGAATAGTTGTGAAGATATCAGAGTGAGTAGAAGGTGTGAAGAAGTCGTGAAGAAGGCATGAAGAAGTTGTGAAGACATCGAGAAGAAGGTGTGAAGTTGTGAAGAAGTTATGAGATTAGTTCTAGCTAGGATTAGAACTCGACATTTAGCTTAGTGTTGTAAATCGGTGTAAGCCAAGGTGTATAAGGTTTTCTCCGCCATAAGGGAGTTTGTTGACATAGTGATTAGTGAAGAAAACTCTTGAGTGTGGAACTCGGGGAGTGGAGTAGGGCGAAGAGGTGCTTAGTAGCCGAACCACTATAAATCCTCCGTGTCTTGGTTTGATCTTTCCATCCTTATCTTTCATTTCATTACTTTACTTGCATTGTTAATTCTTATTTACATATATTTGCTCATATTGACCAAGAATTGAATTCAAATAAGACTGAATCTAAGTTTTAAAAAGTAAACAAAGTTTTTCATAATAAATTAAAAAGACATAAAACTATTCAATCCCCCTTCTAGTTTTCCACATAAAATGTTTATGAGATTTTATAAAAAAATCTAGTGACTAAGAAATGTTCCTTTGATCATATAATGCATTAAACATTTTGTTTATTCATACCTTAAGTGATTATGTGGTTAAAATGAATAGTTACTACTAAATACTTGTTTACATCATAATTTTTGGTTTAATGAGTTTTTATTTTGTGATTATCAAAACATAGAGATGTCGAAAAATATGAAAAATGTTTTTAGGCATTATTTATATCAATAATCTCCCCTTTTTTGATGATTACAAAACCTAAACTCATAAAATCCAAAAATTAATTCTTAGACAAGTATTTAGTGAGTTTATATTCACTTCTCCCCCTTTTTGTAGAATCAAAAAGGTTTAAGCCGACAAGTATCATGTGTGAATTATGACGGAATGAAAGATCCCCCTTGATGTGTGCTCCCCCTCGTTTGAGGGCACCAAGGGATCGAGCTATGGAATTTTTGCAAGAAAAATATTAGAAGCACAAGCATATATATAGCAAAGAAAAAATAGCAACAATCATAGCAACAAAAGAATATTAAGAACACATATTAAAGCATCCATTAATTTGGGGTGATTATGCCAAACACATAATCATTGTTACATCATTCATAATACTAGAATCCTAAACCAAGTAGAACATCCTATTTTGCCATGAGAGAGTGTCATCAAACTTGCTTTTATTACAAAAGCTTGAGGTATTTTATATGAAAAATGAAAAACATAAGCATATAGTATGCTTAGGTGAGGGTGGTTGAGTGAGGATCATGTTGTTCAATCAATGGAGGTATATTTTTGGTTGCATGGATGTTGGAGAATTTGGTGGTGGAGAGCTTGGAGGTGGTGAGTTTGGAATGGAATGTGTTGATTGAAGGTTTGGATGTTGTTCATGTGATGGTATTGATTGAGATCTAGTGAGAAGATTTCAATCCAAGTGAAGTGCTCATTCAATGCAATGGTTTGTTTTTGGGGAAAGATGCAACAAGGACAATTGTTGACATGTTTCTCGATTTGATTTGGGTTGTGCGGTGATGAAGGTGAGCTAGAGGGAGGTGGATCCAAGTTGTGTTGTGTAAGGTGTAAGGCAAGAAGAGCACTAAGCTCACGGGCTTCCTTGAGTTCCGCAATGAACTTCAAGTGTTCGGATGAAGATGATGGTGGTGGAGTATGGTTGTAGTCTTGAATGAAGGTTTGAACATGCAACATAGGAGTAGCATGTGAGGTTGTAGGAGGTGGTGGTGATACTCTTGGTGGTGGAGACATTTGTGAGCTTGGGTAATCATGAAAGCATGATGAAGATATAGAGGAAAGGGATGTTTCATGAGTGGATGGTATTTTGGATGTTGCATTGGCAGAATGAGCAAGATGTGGAGTGTTGACAATGAGGTTTGGATTGTTGTTTTAGGATTGAGCATGCTCATCATATGACTCATGTGGATGAGATGAAGGAGTATTTTTGGAAGCAAGGACGGATGATTGGTTATGTTTGTGAGAGGGGTCATTTGTGTGAGTATGAGGTTTAGGTGTTGGTTGATTAGGAACAACATCACTTGAGTTGTGACAAGAATCAATTTTTCTCCTCCAAACGGGTCTTACGGAGATCTTGGAAACTCTTGAAGGCTTGGATCTTGGGTTGTTTGGAGATGACATGTTTGGATGGGTGAGCATTTATGATGGAAGAAGGGTATTTATAGTGTAGGGATAATGTGGTTTAGGAAGGTAAATTTTGATGGGTAGTTTAGGATAAAATATGTTTGTGAATTTTGGGAAGTATAGGGTGAAATGGGTCAAAAAGTGAAAAAGCAAACAGTAACCCCGACCATCAGATGGCCGGTCCCCTTAAATATGGGCCGGTCCCCTTAAATATTAAGGGGGTCGCCTTATGATTTAAGGGGGCCGCCCATCTGGTGTTTCCCATATTACCAAAAATGGGTTTTAGGCAGAAAATTTTAGAAAAAGGTTATGTGTTTAGGTTTAGTTTCAAGCAAGTTCAACTCTTTGAGGCAATGTAAGATATACTAATCATGTATATAAGGCATGTTATCCAAAGAGATTAAGTAAACAAGCAATTTTTAATTAGCATGCAACCTACTCATCAAGCAAGTAAATCATATGGACTAGAAAACAATGAAACATGCCAAGCATATAACTAACTATATGAATATGAAGATTAATGAACTAGTTCATACATCTTAATGAGTGCCTATGTGCAATAAATGGGAAGTTATGATTGTATGGACTTCAAGACTTATTACAAACAAGATCTAAATGGGCAAACCATGGTGCTCTTGATTTGATTTGGTTTTCTTATAAGTTCATATACATAACTATATATGACAAACATGAGATTATCATGCATGATTTAAGGAAATATTTTTAGCATTATTCAACAATGTTTTGAGGTAGGTTCTTATGTAGATTGGAGTAAAATAGATTTGGTTTTACTTCAAAATGTGTTAATGAAAGGTAAAGAAATTTTTTCCCAATCTTTGATTTTGATCAAAACAAAGTTGTGGATATTGATAGTGAAACATGTTATTGGAAAAGTGAGATAGTCATTTTAGACAAAAACAAATTATTTTTCCAAAATATGAGGTTTTTACATGTTTTTAGAGACATTAGACTTTTGATAACAAATATCGTTAATCATAGATTTTTTATTTAAAAGATGTTTGTTAAAGATCTCATGCTCAAGAGGATTTGTTAAGCCTATTGTCACATACTACCCTTTTCTTCATAATCTATGATCATAAATAAGTGATGACGTAATTCTATGTGTTAATTGCAAGAATTATGCAAGGGATATGTGTTATCATCTATAGCTACTTAATTATCGCACACTTATCCAGCTTATCATTAAATTTTACAAAAGCTTTTCTTAACCCTAGGTTATATTAAGATATATCTAATCCTTCTTCTATATTGATAATTAATCCTCTTTACTAAATTCTCTACTAGCGGACATAGAAGATTTCCACATTCAATAATGAGTTCGAGAGTGAACAATTTATTAAGTGCTTAGAGGGTCAACTAAAGGGAATTCTAGTATATATACTTCATAAAACGAATATAACTAATAATATAAGATCAAGGAATCTACAACCATAAGCATATCATATAAACTAATTATAGTATAGTCAAGTATAATATAACTACTCGTAAGTTTTAAAAAGAAAACTTACCTTATGTCCAGCTTTTCTTTATAAAGTATAGGATGATGAGTAAGCTTGTGATTGTTGTTGACTCTACAAGTTAGCCAAAGTAAGATAGCGTAGCAAAGTAATCATCCAACGCCTTTAAAGACCAAAATGGCTTGATCTGAACCATGTCTTATATATGAATTAATTGATGCCTTATCCTTAATTCATATAACATCTTTAATAGTGTCTTTCTCATCTTCATTTCAATCACTCCATGCATCTTTGATAAGTACCATTTGATAATGACAACTTGATGACTTTGAACATATATTGATGTGATGACTTGAATGTCTTCAATGGAGGTACTTCATTTGATAATCTAGAAGTACTTGTTGGAACTACTTTGAAGACTTCTCAAAATCAACGATCAAATAGTGGAGAACTCTTCATCAACTCTTTAATAGCCGCAACTACGTCATTTGCTAATCGTGTGATGTGTTGAGTATGATTCAAAATAATATGATTCACTTGTTTTCATGTGTATGTTTCGAAAGTGAGTAAACCATAATATAATTGAGATTCGTCTCTTCGTGCGTTTACTACCTAATCATGTTAAACAACTTGGTACCCAGATTCTCATGGGTCAGAGATGGTTAGTTGAGGACACCCATTGCATTTGAATGCACATGGTAAGGATGTCGCCAAGAAGTACAAGAATTCATCAATAGTTTGTCTTATCGAACAAACAATGACTATCTTGACTTATATGATAAATAATAGTTGTAAATAAGGTTAATTCTATATTTCTCTACTAGGTTTTACAAATTCAATTTGCTTTGATTTACTTGTTGATGAGTTATCCGAAGGAGGATTTGAAAGGCATTATGGCATAATGAAATATGACTACTGAAATTGCATTATTTGACTACTTAGTAAGTGTTTAAGAGATTTGGAACTCTCTTCAAATTTAGATACTATTTTTGCTCTTTCATTTAGTCTTTTAATTTCATGTTTATATTTTTGACATATTTTGCGTTCTAGATTAATATTTATATTACTTTCAAGTCTAAACATTTTATCTTCTAAAATTATTTCTTTTTCAAAATTACTTTCAAAAAGATTTGATGATTCATTATTAGAGGTAGTTTTTATGTCTATGTTGCAAAAGTGTTTAAATTCATTTTCTAATTTTGAAAATTCTAAAATGAATTGGTCATAGCAAAAATGTTCGGTTTCAGATTGTACCTTATTTGGGGTTGTATCTGTAACACCCCCATTTTTCACTGATCGCAGTGGATAAAGTGTTTAGGGCATTACTCATGGAAACAAAGACAAGATAATAGAAAACGACTCGAAAAGAGACGTTTTTGAAAAAGGTTGTTATCATTCAGTTATTCATCAGAGTTTTTACAGCAAATGATATATTTTTACCAAAAGAGAGGTCCCTAAGATACGTTTTATGACACAAAATTGATGAATGATAACTATTCTGGACGTCCTCATGTCCAGTGGTTCTCCGTGCCAGGGTTCCTATAGTGCCTAACTACCTAAGATAACATGGTTAAAAGTCAACACGTATGTTGAGTGAGAGTCATAGGTTTAAAAAGTAAAGAGTAAATACAAGTTCCACAGAGTTCTGCTTAAACTCTATGTGTGGAAAAGGGTTAGTGTTAGAAATAAGGTATATTGCACTAAGCTCATGAACCACACGTTAACGATCCGGGTCATGGGGTCTGTAGACCAAACCATGAGGGGATGGGAAGGATAACTTGCCAAAGTTAAGCCTTCAGTGGGTTCAAATATAGTACTTATTGATACCACCTACTGGGGTGTTAATACCAACGGGAGTTGTCAAACTCCAATAGATCTATCAACTATATTCGCGTTCGTTTGGATAAAACCTTCCAAACGATTAGATTCATGAATTTTGGGTTATGTAATGATGGCTGTTAGTTTACTCGTGCAATATCCAAAGCAAAGACTTGTATTTGGTTTTAAAGCATGTATCCCCCTCACAGGGTTTGTAAAACATTTAAAAAGCATTTAAAAAGGGTGTGAGGCTATGAAAACTCACCTGAGTCTCTAGCTAGTTTAAGTAGGGGTTTAGAAAACTTACTCACGTATCCTGGGGTAGTGTGGGTATGCGTATCTCAAGTCTTAGTCTAGGTTTTCTTAACTAATTACTATTTAGGTTTTTATATATAACATAACACTGTTCGGGCCATTGTAATTCAGAAGTATATGACTCCTCACATGAAGCTCCCTACTGTTGTATTATGTTATCAGCATAATACCGTTCGGGCCATCATAATTCAGAAGTTAATACTCCTCATACAAAGTTCCCTATTAATGAGTTATGTTGTTATTAGGGTTTAGTTATAACATAACACCGTTCAGGCTATCATATCTTAGAAGTATATGCAATAATCGTTCGAGGAGTCAGGGCACTTCAATTCGTAATCCCAACAAACTCGTCAAAACGAAATATCCACATAGTCCTCCTCGCATGAAGCTCCCTAGTATTGTGTTATGCTTCTAACTTAAATAGGTTTTTGTATTTTATGAAAATAGTCCACTTTTACCCTTTATATATATATATATTTACGTTTTCTACCCTAAACTTATAAACTTATAACAAATAGGCATATAACTTTCTAACTATTGCATATTTAGTAACTAAACTATTATATTTTAAAGAAGTAACACATATAGTTCCTAGATTATATTAACTTCTATTATATACCCTTTTTACCCTTATGTTTATACTATTTGCAGTTTTAGTCCTTTTAGTTTTATATTTATTTTATTAGTTTATTTTAAGGTTTAATATATTGCAAACTTAGTCCTTACACTAATATCTTCTAGGAAATGTCAAAAACAGTCCCTAGACTTTATAGTTTCAGGAATTTACAATATATACCCCTATGCATGTAATATTTTGCAAAACTAGTCCTAAATGCATATAATTCTAATTCTAGCCTGGCAATCTAGTTTCTAAGCTTATGTCTAACTCATATAAGTTCAAATAAGTCACATAATGCAAATTATATCAAGTAGGAAAGCTATATAACACATAAACATGCAATTCGACCTAAAACTAGGGTTACGAAAGGAAACATGCATGCAATGGCTATCCTAGGGTTTCTAAGGCATCTAAAGTCTATCTAAGTTCTATTCTAAGCATACATAAAGTAAAGATTACCTAGGTTAGGGGAGGGCTTACGAGGGTTTCTAGGGTTTTCTAGGGTTTCTAGGGCTCGTACGACTTCAATCCACAACACCACACGACCAAGGCCTTGCTACTCGTTTCCTACTGCTTCTAAAGACTTAGTACTACAGAAATGTGAGGTAGAGAGGAGGGGGAGAGGTGTGAAGAAGAAATGAGGAGAGGAGGGGGTATTTATAGGCTCGATATGGCGGTTTGGGGTGAAATGGGTGACTTAGGTGTCACGGAGGGGGAGGGGTGAGCAAGAAAGGCTATGGGGGCTGGTGGCAGGTCTAGTAGGTGATGGGGATGAGCTATGGTGGCTAGGGGGCTGAGCTCTAGGCCGGTTGTCGTGGTGAGAAGCCGTGAGAGGCGGTTTGAGCAAAGGAGGTGACAAGGAGGTGCATCACCTACTTGCTTGGGTGCTTAGAGGTGCTAGGGTACTAGCTTAGTAATATTAAGGTGCTAGGTTGGTTGCTTGTTCATATTAAGGTGTTTAAGTAATATAGTTTAGGTGTTTAGGTCAAGTTTTAATCTAGTTTTGTTTTATAAGTGTTTAGGGGTTTTTCTATGTTTTAGTATCTTAATTAAGGTCCTAATGATGTTTAGTAACTATTAGTAGCTTATACTAAGTGATGGTAGCTTATGGTAAAGTTTTAACCTAGTTTTGACCTAGTTTCGGGAAGTTATGACCTAATTAAGGTTTTGTGCTTATATGACTTGAACCTAAGTTTCTAGGGGTTGTACTATATCCTAAGAGTTCTAATATATCCTAAGGTATCTATTCTAACTTATATCTAAGTCCTAAGCACTTTGCATATAAGTTCAGATAGGCAGTTAGGGTTTTAAAACTAATTGTAAACACGTAGGTGCATTTAGGGTTTTCTAGCAAGTATAGGGTAGTGTAGTACTAGTTTTCTTAGTGAAAATATGTTTATTACCAAGACTTGACATACCTGGATGTTTACATCAAGTAAACATAGTAGTGGTTGGCATAGGTGGATACATGAGCTTGTCTGAGGGTTAGTTAGGTTATAATGATATATTAAAGCAAAAATTTAACTCGGAAAAATCCTATAGGCATTTCTAATCCTAGTGTGCTCTAATGAGGGCCTAAGTTAAGTTAGTAAGGCATTTCTAATCCTAGGGTGCTAGTGAGGGCCTAATCTAAGTTAGTAAGGTATTCTAACCTAAGGGGAAGTTAGTGGTTTGTGACAGTATCTAATTCATATTCTTCATATACCGGATAGTATTCTTCTTCTTCGTCCGTGTCACTCCATGATTCTTCAACAGTTCTTTTCGGATTTGATTCATGTAGTCTTTATCATTAATACCTTCATTTAAAACATTTGAACTAGTAGCACATGTATCTAAATGTCTATCTATTAAGTTTTCTAGTTCAACCAATTCATGTGCAAGATCAAATTCTTCATCTTTGGCTTGACATTTTTCTTGATGAAAATTTATAAGATTTTTTCAAATATCATTTGCCGTTTGACAAAAGAATATTCTTTCTTATTCATCTTTCGGCAAAGTTTTATAAAAAATAATTTTAGCCTCATAGTTTTTATCATGCTTTGTTTTGAAATAATCATTATTGTTTTCAAAATCCTTTTTCGTTGGTTGAAAATCACCAATCGAAATGACATGCCAAAGATCAAGATCTATTGATTTCACATAATTTTCAAATTTGTTTTTCCATTCAAGAAAATGGTCATTTTCAAATAATGGTGGTTGTCGCGTAAATTCCCCTTCTAAATATTTTTCAGATTCCATAGATCGTTACAAGTTTTAAAATACAATATATTTTCAAAATCTTGCTTGACGTGGCTCCTGATACCAATTGTGGAAAAACTAGAAGGGGGGGGGGGGGTTGAATAGTTTTACCTCTTTTTAATTTGTTTAATGGTTATTTGAAAATCTTTAATTTGAGTTTATTATGAAAACAACATATGAGTAATATGCTCAATTTTATATATATGTATGCTTTTGAGTTTAAACATTGTTTTATGAATGGAATTTTGTTTGATCTTTATGTGATATCAACATATGCATGATATAACGATATAAGCTATTATAACTATATACTAGAGATAAGTAAGTAAGTTAAGTAATGAGTAAGAGATGGAAAGATCAAACCGCGAGACAAAGGATTTATAGTAGTTCGACTACGAAGCACCTCTTCGCCCTACTCCACTCCCCGAGTACCACACTCGAGAGTTTTCTTCACTATATCAACGAGCTCCCTTATGGCGGAGAAAACCTTACACACCTTAGCTTACACTAATTTAACGACACAAAGCTAAAAATGTCGTGTTCTAATCGTAGCTAGAACCAATCTCACAACTTCAAGCACACCACAACTTCTTCACACCTTTTCACAACTTCTTCACTACTTCATAACTCTTATTTCTTCACTACTTGATGTCTTCTACCTCTTCACTACTTCACAACTTCTACCTTATCACCACTTCACTATTTCTACTTCTTTACTTCTTCAAGGCTTCTATTCCTTCACTACTCCAAGGCTTCTATGTCTTCACTACATCAAGGCTTCTATATCTTCACTACTTCACTACTTCTACTTCTTTAAGGCTTCTACTTCTTCAAGGCTTCTATGTCTTCACTACTTTATGGCTTCCATGTCTTCACTACTTCAAGGCTTCTATATCTTCACTACTTCACTACTTCTACCTCTTTAAGGCTTCTATTTCTTCAAGGCTTCTATGTCTTCACTACTTTACTGCTTCTTCACTATGTTACGGCTTCTATATCTTCACTACTAACCACTACTTCTATACACCTCTACTTCTTCACTTCTTTTATTACTTCATACACTCCTAACTAATCTAGTTGCCTATGTCTAAATCTAACTAACCAATATACACACCTTCTATACCAATGAATGAATGATTTACAAAGTGGAATGAACAAACAACTTAAGTAGCAAGATGGTACTAAGTTGTAATACTTCTAGTCTTGATTAATAGAAGTATTCTTCTCTTTGCACTTGAATGGTTAAAGCTTTGGATCACATGGAAACAAAAGCTTATGATTATATGATCAAAGAATTAAGTGGAATGATTAAGAGAGATTGATGCATGGTTTTGCAACCTTGCAAAAGGTTTTACTTCTCAAGGGATCTTGAGAAGCTTGCAATCCTCACCAGGCAGTGTACCTGACCGATGTAGTATAGTGAGTGGCAAGTACCGGGGGATTGATCGTTCTCTAGGGTAATAGTGTCGTTAGGATTGAAACTAATCTAACTAGGTCTAAGGGTGAGGGACGATTCTTTTTGTATTTTTATATTTTATGAAAGCAAGTAAAATATCTCAGGTATTGGAAGAGTGGGCGGAATTAGTTGCTAGCCAACTAACCCAAATAACTACTTAAACAATTACAATAAAATAACAAGAAAATAAAATGGTAGGAACTTCTTATATGGAGAAAACGTGTTTACTTAGATTTCATTACTCCCTAGTTATCTTTTATTGATTAATTGATTTGTCACAATTGCGTGGATGAAGGGTTGCATTCCTTAATACCATTCGTGGGGCCGTGTACGATCTTCCCCAACTCTATAAGCTTCTATCTCTTCCTATGACGACACGTTTAGTATCCTATCATGGCCTCATTAATAGTTACTTATGCATTTAATACAACCAATAAAACCATAGTACACATCCGATTACGTTTCTTAAGACGTTCAAGCAAGTTACCGTATAGGAGATTAGCTAGTTTTCTTAAGCCTAATGCTAAAATCAATCACCCACAACAATCAATGACAAACCAACAATCATTAATCAATAATTAAGTTTCATTAGATCTAAGCAAACACAAATAAACCTAAGCTAGCATGTTAAAAGAAAGACAAGCATAAAAGATAATAAAACAACACATAGACATATTGAATGATTAAAGGATAACTTATCTTCAATTAAACATGGGCAAAGAAAGGGTATGAAACCCTTGGAAAAGGTCTGAAATTAGAGCTAGGGTTTATGTGTGTGTTACACCAAAAGTTCCTCCCCTAATGAATGAAAAATCCAAAAATATATATAGAAGTTACAATCTGACGGCGTCACCTTTTGGGTCGTGACGCCGTCAAGTCGCCGCCTGATTCGTTGTTGTTTTTGTGTCAAAACGTTATATCAAAAATACCAACAAAGTGAGGTCAATGTTATCGTGAGGACAACAAGACGTGGAGAAATACAAGTAAACCCTTCATGAAAAGGATTACCTCGTATACTCGTGCAGTGTGATATTATGAAGACCGGGAAAGTGATTTCCCGGGTCGTTTCCCAACGAGGAGTGAATGGAAAGATATCGTGAAAGGTTTGATCGAGATTAAAATCTTGTATGTTTGGTTGAGAAAGGTTATTTGGTGTTGTGGTATGTTAAAATTAACGGGAATTGAAAAAATTAACGAACGAAAATGAAAATAAAGAAACCTAAAGGGAACAAAAGGCAAAAGAAAAACTAGGGAAGTCCTAAAACACTACGGGAAACATAATTAGGTATCGGGAAATCCTAAAACACAATATAAACAAGTAACGTGACGTTTATTCTAAATAAACGTCAACACACAAAATAAAACGCGAAATTTGAGCTACACTAGTCCTACGGGCATGCAAATAATTTTAACACGTACAAAATGACAAAATAAAATTTTGGAAAAAAGAAAATTAAAATTTAATAAGAATTCTATTTAAATTGGTTTAATTACTAATTTAACTAAATTAAATAAAAATAAATATTAAAACTAATAAACTAAATCTGAGATTTTGTTAGTAAATACTACAAGCTAAAACAGATTTATGAAAAATATGAAAAGTGGTTTTCTAGTGGAAAATAAGCAAAAATAAGCAAAAAATAAAGCTGATAAGTTAAATAAGCAAAACAAACAAAATGAGTGTTAAATAATAAAGTGTGCAAAGATATACTGAAAAAAGTCCCAAGGGCGCCTGGTTTGTAAGTTTGTGTTGTGTCTGTTGTTGACTTGTCAAAGGGAGAGGTCAGGGGTTCGACCCTTGGCTTCTACCTTTTTATGAAACATTTTTTTTTTTTAATTTTCTTTTGCAAAAACACTTTACCCTCAAAACCAAACAACTTTTGTAAAAGTAGCTTCACTGAAAAGCTCAAATGAAGCTTGTGCAAGCTTTAAATCCCAATAGATGGGGTGTTTCGTTTTAAAATGAACTTTGAACAAGACAAGCTACCAAATAAGCCAATAAGCCACACTAATGACCAATACCAACAAGTACAATCTCAGGTAACACTAACAAACTAGCAAAGACAATAAACAAGCTAGGTACAAGCTGAAACAAAAACAATCAAACAAAGTTCATTGGCTGCTGATACATCAGCAGCAACAGTGGCCAAGGGGGTGATTTGTTGAGCAAAAATAAACGAGCAAGCAAGCAATGAAGGGAAAATAAACTTCACAAGCAACAAGACAGCCTAAAAGGGATTCCAAAACACTAAAAGTCAAGTCCTAAGCTCAAGATTTGAGCAATTTATGGGGCAATGAAAAATGGGTCAAACTGGGTGCAGGGCAAAAGATGGTCAACCAGGTCACTTCAAGCCACTCAATACCTATCAAATAAAATTCCTAAAATTATAAAAAAATAGTCCAGTGACCACAAGCTGGCAAAGAACAATTCTCTCAAGTTTCATATCATAAATCCTAACAATGAGCAAACTAAAAATCCACCAAGTTTTGAGCAATTTTGCCTTTTTGACTTTTTTTACTTTTTTGCAATTTTGACTTTGGTGAGATTCTAATGAATAAATATCACTGAAAATGTTGTGTTAGGATAAAATGAGGTTATTACCAGCAATATTGACAAGATTTGAACCTAAATGGAGATTATGCACTTCTAATTCTCTAACAGTTAACAGTTAAGATGGCTAGAGGGATTTTTGACTTTTAATGTAGAACCCACTGAAATTTTTGCTTTCATTACACTATACTAACCCTAGGGATGGTGTCCAAACAAACTTTAACCATAGGCAACCACAAGAACACAGTTAAAATAACAAATCCAAACACTCCTTATAAAACTGTTTTAGAAAATTTCCAAAGCAAATTCCAATTCTAGGAAAATAAACTGAGATCTAAACTACAACTAAGCATTCATGGACATAAATAAATAACAATCAACAACAATAGACGTATATAACTTAGGAACGTAATTTATACAAAATAATGGGCCAAAGTCTTACTTGACATCCAAAGCTAGGTAACTATCTGAAAAGTAGAATCAAAATCATAACCTACTGCTCCCCATGGAGCTCTGATGCGTGGTTTTGTGACCTTACAACAGGTTTTACCTCTCGAGGGATCTCAAGAGGCTTACAAACCCACTAGGCAGTGTACCTGACCGATGTAGTATAGGATAGTGGTAAGTACGGGGGATTGATCGTTCTCTCACAGGGAATAGTGTTCGTTAGGATAGAAAAACTACTCTAATAGGTCTAAGGGTGGAAGGAAGATTCTTTTTGTATTTTTATATTTTTTGGAAAGCAAGTAAAATCTCGGTTTTGGAAGAAGGGCGGAATTAGTTGCTAGTCAACTAACCCAAGTTTACTACTTATGCAAATTAAAATAAAATAAATATCTAAACTATTGTGGTTGTGAAAACAATATGGAGAAAATTGTGTTTACTTAGATTTCATTACTCCCTAACTATCTTTTACCGGTTAATTGATATGTATGTTACTTGTGTGGATGAAGGGTGTATTCCTAATAACTCATGGAGTGGCATACATATCTCTCCAATTCTATGAGCTCTTATCTCGCCCTATGCCATGCACGGCACAACCATAGGGGTTGTAAACAGTGGCTCATGCGTTAAATACTACCTTAATAGCCTAGTATGCCTTGGCTACATGTTTCCCAAGACGTTCAAGCACGTTACCATAAAGGAGGTTGGCCAGTTTTCTTGAGCCTAACATTGATGGAACAATCATCCCAACAAACAACAACACACACCAATCAACCAATAATTAATAGTTAGGTTTCATTAGATCTAAGCAAACACTAGAGAATTTAGCTACACATGTTAATTAAAAGACAAGCAAAAGAGATAATCAACCAACACATAGACATATTGATTGAATTAAAGTGAAGACTTATCTTTAATTAAGCATGAGGGTTCCAAGGGTTGGAAACCCTAAAAAGTACAGAAAATTCATCTAGGGTTTGGTGCCAAAAGTTCTCCACAAAGTTCCACACTTAATGAATGAAAAATAGAAAACTATATACACTCTGACGGCGTCAGGTTATAGAGGCTGACACCGTCAGCTCGCTGCCATTAGGTTTCTCGGATGGCCTAGATCCACTTCCGACGTCGTCACTCTCTATTCCTCTCTGGGCCGTCACTCTTTAACTCATAACCTGACGGCCTACAACTTCTAACACCTGACGGCGTCAGGTGTTAATTTCCAAAATCTTTCTGGCCCGTCATTTAATAATTGGTTTCCATTCTTTTGTCAAGGCTTGCTGACAGCGTCACCTTGTGACTCTAACGCCGTCAGGTTGTAATTTCTGCTTCTTTTGAGACTTTGTCGTTTTCTTTACTTTTATGCTCCAAAAACGTCCAAATATGCATGTTTTCCAGAATTCTTCTCAAAAGTACCAAAAATGACAAAAGGAACGATTTAGGGCAATATTTG
>LBNU01014652.1:0-13337 GCA_014162995.1 Artemisia annua
ATTTACGTTAAAAATTAGTTCTTTTTATTTTTACGTGAGTCTCTAAATTTTACGTAATGTTTTTTAGGTTTTAGCGAATAAGCAACTTTCCAAAAATAGCGAATAGTAATTTTAGTTTAGGGTTTAGCGAATAGGCAACTTTCTGAAATAGCGAATATGGTTTTTAGGTTTTAGCGAATAAGGTTTTTTTTTAGAGTCTAGCGAATAAGAAAATAGCGAGTAAGGTTTTGTTTTTGCGAGTATGGTTAAAATTGCGAATAAGCTTCTGTTTTGCGAGTAAGACTTGAGTTGCGAGTATAGTTCCAAGTTGCGAGTAAGCAACGCAGATTGCGAGTTAGCAATTTAACTTTCTTTGCGAGTTGATCTTGGCAAGTCTTATCTTGCAAGTTTGGTTCCATACTTGTTTAACTTATTTTCTTTTCGCTAGTTTGTTTTCACTTTAAGTTTATCAAGCCGAGCTAGGCTTATTTACACTCCATCATTCATCGAGTGGAGCTTTCTTTTATTGTTTTCTTACCGTTACTCTGCCAAAATTTCGTTTAATCTTCTTAACTTAGTTTATTTTTCCTCTACTTGTTTTACTTTCTTAGTTCAACTTTCTTTTCGTTAATTAAAAATTCAAAAACATCTTCTTAATTTCTTTCTTATTACATTTCTTTTACTTATTTCTTGAACGTATGTTTTCTTTAATTATTAATTTTATCTCTCTTTGTGCCGTTCTTTACTTAGTTTAAGTTTTCAATTAAGTTCTCGTAGTATAATTAAAACTAAACAAAATCTTTTATAATCCGATTCATAACACATAACTCACGACTTGAGTAACTTGATCAATTTCAACCCTCGTTGGGACATCGACCCGTGGTTCTTGCTTCACCGCTTGGTAAACCGCGATCAGGTGTCAAAACCAAAGTCTTGTTTTTGAACTTGAATTGCAAACTCTTAAAACTTCGACATCTTTTTCAAATGAAAATGAGGAACTTAAAAGTCAGATTTCTAAATATGAAAAAGAGATTGCTGAATTGCAAGAAGTAACAGATTTTTGGCAAAAGAGTCGAGATGAATATTTCTACTTAAACCGAAAGCTTGACAGCACAATTCAGGACAAAACGCACATCATTATTGAATTGAAGGAGAAAATTAAAAATCTTGAAAAGAAAAAGTCTGCAAATACTAAGATTGTTGCACCAGAAAAACATAGGACAGATAACACTAGTAACGATACAGCTATTCATAATTCTAACATGAGTTCTTCCACCTCTCCAGGACTAGTTATCCCTCCTAGCGTTAGCAGATCCAAGCACCAAAAAGAGAAAAAGAAGAATAGGAATTTGCGACGTAAGAGAGAGAACTTAAAAGCTATGGAAGTAGAAGCTCACCCTAGGAATTTGAATAATAATCATGTTACTATAGATTTAGATTGTGATTTGGCAACTTGTAATCCGAATCTGTCTGTAACGAATGATGTATCTCGTACTTCTTTATCGTTTAATGCATCTTGTGTGTTTTGTCGTAAATCTATGCTATCTGGTGATCACTCTAAGTGTGTTGCTACTTCTCTTTTAACACGTCTTAAGAAACTTACAAAAGGCAAAAAATCTAGGCCCACTACTGCTTCCAAATCTAAGCTAGGATTAACGCCCCCTGTAGTTTCTGAGGATGTAGTTGCTACCCCTGTAGTTAAGCCCAGCAATCCTAAGAACTTGCCTTCACTTAGCGAATTCACTAAGAAGAAAGCGCAATCTAGTTGGAAGTGGCAGCGTTGGTTAACTAAGATGCATAATTTTGCTTGGATTCCTAAAGTTGTTATATCATGTGTTTCTAACCAACCGGAACCCACTACTTCATCGGGTTCCACCCTTACCATTGTGCCATCGTCGTCTCCTTCGTGTGATGCAGGTGGTGCAAATCATTCTCTGGATTGTTGATAGCGGATGTACCCGACATATGACAGGCGATCTCAAACTGTTAAGAAACTTTGTATCAAAGTTCATTGGTACTGTCAGATTCGGGAATGATCACTTCGCTGCTATTATGGGGTATGGAGATTATGTCAGTGGGAATATTGAAATCAGCCGTGTATACTATGTTGAAGGTCTTGGTCACAATCTCTTTTCAGTCGGTCAGTTTTGTGACGGTGACTTAGAAGTTGCATTCAGGGAGAAAACTTGTTTCGTACGTGATCTACAAGGGAACGATCTAATGTCCGGCACTCGCAGCAACAGTCTTTATACCATTTCAATGTCTGATATGATTGCTTCCTCTCCCATCTGCTTACTTTCTAAGGCCGAATCTACAAAATCATGGTTATGGCATAAACGAATGTCACATCTCAACTTCAAAACCATGACTGATCTGGCTCGACACAAATTGGTTGAAGGACTCCCCAGATTCAGATACGCTAAAGATCACCTTTGTCCTGCTTGTGAACAAGGGAAGAGCAAACGTGCACATCTTGCTTCAAAACAAGAACCCAGTACGGATCATGTTCTTCAGCTATTACATATGGATTTGTGCGGACCAATGAGAGTACAAACGATCAACGGGAAACGTTACATTCTTGTCATAGTAGACGACTTCTCTAAATGGACTTGGGTCTATTTTCTTCGTACTAAAGACCAAGCTCCATCCATGATAGTCACCTTTCTCACTAAAATTCAAGTTCAGCTTAGAAACACCGTCAGAATCGTCAGATCAGACAATGGAACTGAATTTAAAAATCAAACCCTTCGGGATTATTTTGAGAAGGTAGGTATTGTTCATCAAACATCTATTGCTCGGACTCCTGAACAAAATGGCGCGGTAGAAAGACGAAACCGTACTTTAGTGGAAGCCGCCCGCACAATGCTGATCAATGCACAACTACCAGACTATCTTTGGGCAGAAGCCGTCTCAACCGCATGTTATACCCAGAATCGATGTATGATCAACAAACGACACAATCGCACACCCTATGAACTTGTCCACAAACGAAAGCCCAATGTTCAACACCTTCATGTCTTTGGTGCACTATGTTACCCGAACAACGATCGTGATGACTTTGGAAAGCTTAAAGCTAAGGCTGATGTAGGAATCTTTATTGGCTATTGTGAAAATTCTAAGGGATTTCGGATATACATTCGTCGGACCAGAGAGATTCAAGAGACTATACACGCTAATTTTGATGAGCTCACTGATATGGCTTCTGAGCGCAACAGCTTAGGACCCGAACTTAACCGTTTAAATTTCCCAGATCGTTCAGATGCACCTTTACCTTTAACCCGTCAAGAATTGGAAACGTTGTTCACTCCACTGTTTGATGACTCTTTTGAGAATCGTGCACAAAATGTATCCACCGATTCCGCTGCTCAAACTGCCACTATTCCAGTGCCTGATACACCCGTTACTACAACTACTGTAGAAACTGATGCACCTCCAACAGATTCACCAACAGCAGATGAACAGACAGACTCCAACTCATACAATGCACCTGAAGATCTGAATCAACAAGAAGTACCCGAACCTGCAAATTACGATCCCAATGCATTCTTTAATCCGTTTGCACCGACTCCCAACCTTTCCGATATTCCAGAGTCGTCAACACGGGACTTGGAATCGACTAATGTGCAGCAGTTCCATAACCCTCACCCTTCAACACATCATTGGACACGTGATCACCCAATTGTCAACATTATTGGTCATCCCCAAGCTCCAGTGATGACTCGACAGAAACTTCACTCCGATGCCGAACACTGCATGTATGCACTCACCATCTCTCATGCCGAACCAAAAAGCATCAAGGAAGCAATGACACATGATAATTGGATTGAGTCTATGCAAGAAGAATTCGACCAATTCAAGAGACTAGAAGTCTGGGAATTAGTTGAAAGACCGGATGGAGTTTATGTGATTGGACTTAAATGGATATGGAAGAATAAGTTGGACGCAGAAGGTAATGTCATACGCAACAAATCCCGATTGGTAGCTAAAGGTTATAGTCAGGAGGAAGGAATCGACTTTGAAGAATCTTTCGCACCCGTGGCTAGACTTGAAGCTGTACGGATTTTTCTGGCATACGCTGCTCACAAAAACATGATCGTGTACCAAATGGACGTCAAAACAGCATTTTTGAATGGTCAGTTACGTGAGGAGGTATACGTCAGTCAGCCGGAAGGATTTGTAGACCCAGAGCATCCAAACCATGTCTATCGACTTAAGAAGGCTCTCTACGGTCTCAAACAAGCCCCCAGGGCATGGTATGACAAACTTACTGCTTTCTTACTTGCTAATGGTTTTACCAAAGGTTTGATAGATCCAACTTTATTTATCCAAAGACACGGGGAAGACGTTTTAATCGTACAAATTTACGTAGACGACATTATTTTTGCATCTACTAACAAAAAGTATTCTAATGCTTTTGCAAAATTAATGAAACTAAACTTTGAAATGTCAATGATGGGTGAACTTACGTTCTTTCTAGGATTACAAGTTCATCAATCTCCCCGTGGTATTTTCCTAAGTCAATCAAAATATGCTCTTGAAATAATAAAGAAACATGGAATGACCAGTTGTGACACATACAATACCCCAATGTCAAACACCACTAAGTTAGATGCGGATTTACATGGGAAAATGGTAGACCCCACAAAATACCGAAGTATTATTGGGTCGCTCATGTATCTAACCGCTAGCAGACCGGATATTGTATTTGCTGTGTTTATGTGCTCTCGCTATCAGTCGCGTCCTACTGAACGTCACCTCAATGAGGCTAAACGAATCCTTCGATACGTGAAAGGAACCATTCACATGGGGATCTGGTATCCGAAGGATTCTGGTTTTGAACTAATTGCTTTTTCAGACGCTGATCATGCAGGGTGTATGGATACACGAAAAAGTACTTCTGGTGGTTTACAGTTTCTTGGAGACAAGCTTGTGTCTTGGCAATCTAAGAAGCAGGACTGCACTTCACTCTCATCTACTGAATCAGAATATGTGGCTATGGCTGCCTGCTGTGCTCAAATCATTTGGATGCGTACGCAGCTGATGGACTATGGCTACTCATTCGAGAAGATTCCGATGTACTGTGACTCAAAAAGTGCCATTGCTATTTCCTGCAACACGGTTCTACATTCCAAGTCTAAGCACATCGATCTCCGATATCATTTCATCAAGGAGCATGTCGAGAAGGGTACAGTAGAGTTATACTTCGTGGGTACAGAATACCAATTGGCAGACTTGTTCACTAAACCTTTACCACCGGCTAGGTTTACTGAACTCGTTCACCGAATTGGTATGCGTTGTTTGACTCCAGATGATTTAAAAACTCTTCTGGAAAACAATTAATGGAGTCAAACACCAAAAATATCTTTTGTAAATATTTATTCAAAAACAAAAAGAAAAAATTGCAAAACCATAAAAACAACAAAAAGATTTTCTTTAATTTCGTTTCGTATTTTATTTCATTTTGTTCACAAATGCAAGCACACGATCTCGTTCAACACTTTGGTCTCTCAAAATTTTCCATATTTTTACGACCAAATGTTGAGGGGGAGAATGGTCGTCAAAATTTCTCAAATTTACTCAAAAGACGTGCACTTGCATTAAATGACTCTTTTTGCTTTTAATTTTGGTGGTATTTCACGGAATACATTTATGTCAATTAAGTTTGACATTTCTTCTTATTAGGTTATGCCTTAGAAGTTATTATTGCCATAAGTCGCTAAGTTAACCGTTTAGACTTTTAATTAGGACTTATTATAGAAAACACGTAGTTAAGGGACTAAACATGCCAAGTTGTGAAAGTTTCAAAAGATTTCTCACCTAACTATTCACCCCCCGTTTTTTCATAATTATCAAAAGCAAAATCAATTTTTCTTTCTTTAACATCACACGGCTCAAATCAAAACCTCTAATCCGTTCTATAAATCGTTAAAAGGTATGTGTTCTTATGATCCTTACATCAATCTAAGATAGGGTTTTCAAGGAATTGATAAACCAATGGTTAGATTTTGTGCTATGAGATTATCGAGTAGCTAGGGTTCGTATGAACATAGAAATTCTTGACTAAGCGTGTTAAGGTGAAATTAACATAGGGCTTTTGTGATTTTATGGTTTCTAAACATGTTTCCAGTCCTTAATCATAACCTTTAACGCCTTAAGATGAATTTCGATGATGCTTTGTTTTCGACAAAATGGGTTTTTGAGTGTGAGTGATTGTTTGTGTTATTTTAGTGGTGGGATATGCTTATTAGGTATGATAGAACATGTATGCATGCTTGAATCGTTTTAATTTCATCTAATGCAAGTTCTAGATGTTCTTGAGGTTTCGAAGATTTGGGTGTTTCTCTTATGTTGTTGTTTAGGCTAAATAATTGATTGCAACATGTTTGGTTATGCTCTAATTGCATGTATCCGTTAAACAAATAACATGTAATCAGTTAACATAGAATCTAGATAATCTAGGGTTTATGAACATTATCGAAATCTTTCATGTGATTGTAGATTATGTTTGTAACGATTGTTTTGTGCTTAAATGCAACAGGTTCACTCGTGGAAACAACAAATTCATCAAACGTAGGTCTACATAACAATCTCGAAATTTCTTGTATAAGAAATTTCGATAAATCAAAGTTATCGAAAAATTTCTTCGAAATTCTTGATAAGTTATCGAAAATCTCTGACTGAGGTTATCGAGATCTTTTATAACTTATCGAGATTTCGAAGAAACTTGTCGAGATCCTTGAAGTTTTCGAAAACCCAAAAGTTATCGAGATTCTGTGAACAGTGCTTGTCGAAATCTTTTCAAAGTTATCGAGAACTTTTGGTTTGACAAGTTATCGAAAACTTTCAATATTGAAAGTTGTCGAGATCTTTCAAAACAAAGGTTTTCGAAAACCATGTATGAAGAGTTGTCGAGAACATGTATTTGCTAGTTATCGAGATTTAACTTAGAACAATTTTGAAAAGTTTGTATTAATATGTAAACTTTCTAAAACTAAGTTGTAACCTTGTGAACTTATATTTACATGTGTGTAATCATTGTTTCTTTAAGTTGTGGATGTTTAATGCTTGTGTATCTCTTTAGATGTATTCATCTTGCTTATGTGCTATGAATGCTTGTAGTTACGTCTTTAGATTACATACAACTTGACATCGTCTTAACAACATCTCACGTACTTAACGAAACTTGCATGCAAACTGTTTAATGAATGTGTTTAAGTATCAAACTCGTACGTTAACCTACAAACTAACAAGTTAAATGTTTGATCTTATGACAACACATTTTCAGTTTACAATGGCTCAACAACAACAACAAGAAGAAAACGCACCCGCACAGAATCTTCCACTTTTAACACTTGGTGAAGTAGTTCCAGCTGACTACCATGTGTCCCTTGGCAAGAATAATCTTCGTATAGACTTCAACAAACTCAGGATTACTGAAGATTCTTGCCGGATCGTCAAAGACATTCTGTTGGCACATCCGTGCAAGAGCATGCTTACGAAGTCTGCTTCTGTTCCAACCTTCTACATTCACCAGTTCTGGCACACTGCTCTGGTCAATTTGGATGATGCTTCATTCACGGTCACTCTAGAACAACAGGAATACGAAGTTGATCTAGATGTTCTCAGGACGGTTCTAATGCTTCCTACTTCCAATGAATATGAACCGATGATGACAGAGCTTGAAGTACTCGACTACATGATTGAGCTTGGTTATGATATAGAAGAGTCCTCCAGGCTTATACTGTCCAAGTTCAACGTCAAGTATCTACCTCAACCTTGGAGAACTTTCTACATGCTTATCATCAGATCTATCACGGGACGGAAGAGTGGTCATGAACATCCCCGACTATCCCATCTGCAAGTATTCTGGGGGATGATGAGCAAGGCCAACATTGACTTTGCAGATCCAATCATGAGCGACATCATCTTTCAGATCCGTACTACTGGTCGAACCATGATTCCGTTCGTAAGGTTCACCAAAATGCTCATTGACTATCTCGTTGGCAAAACTCCTGAGTTTCGACAAAGGATGTTTGACCGTACCGAACCGAAGCACAGCATTGTGGAAGATGACAAGATTGCTTTCGTCAAGTCCATTCAATTCACTCCAAGGACCACTGGCCTGAGAATACCTGACAATCTGCTGAATGACAAGATTCTTGCATCTTCGAACTACCGAATCTACGACTTAGCCTACAAAGCTGGGAGAGTAGGCATTACTGAAACCGAAGAAGTTCCCAGATACATAAGGGAGACTCGCAGCAAGAGAGGTGCTAAGTCTGGAAGCTCCAGTAGTACTCAAACTCCTAAACAACCAAAGTCTAAGCCTGCTGCAGCCCCAAAACGAAAAGTCATCAAGAAGAAAGTCATCACACCTGAACCATCACCACCACCATCAGAAGCTAGTGGGTCAGAATTTGGCTCCGAAACCGAAACCGACACAGATGAAGGAGGGGACTATGAAATAAGGTATGTTGCTCAAGAGGATCCTGAACTCGAACTGGCAAAACAATTAAGTTTGGAAACTCTCCATGAGCAACAACAACAACCAAGAAAAGGAATTGTCATCCGTGAACCTGGGCATGATGATAAAGAAACTGCACAACCTGAATCTGAACCTTCAACTGACAAAGGCAAGCTGAAAAGCGTAATCGTTGACACCCGATACCTGGAAAAGGAAGAGCAGAAAAAGCTCAAATTGGCTGCTCGTCTCAACCTTCAATTGCAACAAGCTCATCAGCAACAACTTGAACTCCAAGCTAGAGAAGGTGGTTCTAGCAGCACAGTGATACCTCCAACAGCAACTGAAACAACAACAGAACAACTGGAAAAGGATGCTGAGGGTAACACTATCATGAAAGATGCTGGAGTAGAAGAGGCTACTGATGAACTACAAAAGGAAACTGAGACAACAATTCTAGAAATTGAAGCCAAAGGTCAGGAAGAAGAGGAGTTGAGTAAGAATACCCCAGAGGAACCGGCAGAAGAAAATCTTGATGATCAACCCCATGATCAAGATCAAGATGATCAATTCTTCGACACCGACATGCCATCACCGCCAAAAGATAGGTCTCCGACACCGGAAAGACCTCCAATCCCTCAAGGTACACCACCTAAAGATCCATCTCCACCTCATTCTGAATCAGATAGAGAAGCAGAATCATCATCATCATCATCAGACCATTCACCACCACCACCACCACCAAAAGTAAAAACACCAAGAATGAAGAAAGCCAGTCTGAGAACTACCAAAGCATTTTTACGGGTAAAGCATATTGCGGGATCTTCAAGGACTAGGAGAACACCACAACAACACGATGGTGATCTTCAAGACCAAATGAAGAAAATGACTACACTGGTTCAGCTCTCTGATAAAGTACAGGAGTTAATGTAGACTAAAGCTCAAGTTGATAAGTACATGACAGCAGATATGGAAGAGATGATCAAAGACTACACCAAAGAATACTTGGGTGAAAATCTTGTATCTACAGTAACTCCAGAGTTGTCTGAACTGCTGAAACCCATCAGAAATGAGCTGGACATCAGGATTCGAAAAATCATCGTCAAAACGCTTCAGTCAACTCCTTTCTATCTTCAAACGAACAGGCCTCCTACTGAGCTTGAGGTTCTAACCGTGGAACAACTGGAAACTTTGTTAGCTTCCAAACTTGCTGAAAAGGTAGAAAAGACTGATGAAGAAGCTGCATTACTTGAATCCCTGAGGGCAACAGAGTCATGTAAAGAAGCCGCTGGTACACGCAAACGTCCAAGAAAAGACGATGATCCGGACAAAGACTCACAAAGTAAAAGATCCAAGTCTAGCCGCAAACCATCATCATCCAGACAACCACCAGCATCTAAGACTTCTACCCGCAAACCACAAAGTTCAGCACCCAAGTCTGGACCCACAGCAGCAGAAGAACCATTCATGCTTCAGCAAGATGATCAACAGGAGGAACCACAACATGAATTCATTCAAACTGAATCTCCTGAACCACAAGCTGGAAAATCATCAACAACTCAGACCGACAAGTCTAAGAGTAAGAAGAAGCAAACCAAACGCTTTACATGGTTAGATGCTCCTGAGGCTCCTGAATCTGAATGGGTCACTACAATGATTAAAGCTCATCCACCGCTTGAAACCGAAGAACCACTCCCGGGCAACACTCTACAATACGCTCAGAGTATTCTTTCGGGTCTTCAGCTGGAGAAGGTGACGAAAGCTGAACTTAGGCGAATCAACAAGGATGCTCGTGACTTTCTTAAGGCACGATCAGGAAACAAAATAGAGCTGGACTACCATTTGCAGAACATTGCATCAGCTTTATCAGACTCCTTTGATTGGCTTAATCCGGAAAGCAACTTCGATGCCCATGGAAAACACAACGAACCGTACTTCACCGACTGGACAAAACCTTTACCTCTTCAAGGCTTTGCTGACAAGCCTAGAATTCCGTATCGGTTCTTCTTCAACTATGATCTCCGCTACCTGCAACACGACATCAAAGCTTCCAAAGATCGCTACAAGTCTTCATTAAGGATTTCAGTACCAGCTGCTCGTTATGAGGTTCCAAACATTGAAGAAACCGCTCCTATTTTCAGCAACTCTATTGTGGAATACAACAGAGACGCTTTGTTTGGAATTCAGAACTGGTCAGAACGACGAAAGCTCGGCTACACTCACAGACGTGAACGTACATCCGGTGATGTGAAGAACAAAGGCCGAATCGTCGCAATCATGCAAATCCTGGAAGATAAACGGTTTGATTATGTCTACATGAAGGAAATAGTGGTTAAGAGGCAAGACGAACAGCTCTACAAGTTTTGTGAAGCCGATTTCCCACATCTTTATCTAGATGACGTAGAAGATATGTATCTGGAGAAAGTTCAAGGAAGAATGAGGGGCTTCCCAACGTCAACTCAGTACAACTTCATCTCTTCCTTGCTCATGTACATCAGACAACTGATCATCCGTGAACGTGTAGAAGATCTACAGTTAGGTGTTGAAAGCTACCAGAATCATCTCAACTTGACCAAACCACAACTCATGATCGAAGAACTACATGACGCATCTCAACTAATGATTCTCCAAAAACCAAAGTTCGGGGTTACTTACCTCAACTCAAAGAATCAGCTACGGTTCATGCGGTTCGACGAGCTTCATAAGTTCTGTGATGCTACCTTGCAAAGAGTTCGTGATGGTCTAGTGGGGAGATTGACGGACGATCTGAACAAAGTAAAAGAAGGAAAGAATACCCGTTGGAATTCTAGCACAAGAAGAATGGTAAAGAACTTCATCCATGCCATTGAAGAAAGGCTCAACCGGAGGGAACAGATCAGGAGGCTGGAAAGTTATATCGGGGTTCGTCCATCGTTTCCGATCCTGACATTTCAAAGGCCCAACGCAAAGTTCACCGACTTCAATGCCTTGACCTCATCTCAGACTTAAGCTTCTGGTATAACCTTTCATTATTTCCAATTCATTCTTGATTATTGTGAATTATTAAGGCTTGTGTACACATAACAGTGCACAACCCATACCTTGTAAAGAAAGGACCCTGTGGTACGCTTCAGTGCTACAATCCTAAGATAAGGAGCGAAGGCTTCTTACTTTTGAGTAGAATTTATCAAACTTTTCAGATTTTCACAATTCTACTCAAAAGACAAGTATTTCACCTCAATGAGTATCCACAAGTTGAGGGGGAGTACTTGTACCAAAACATCGTTCTTAAAATCTCAAATCTTTGATGATAACTCCCCATAAGACTCAAAAAGCATATTTTAATCAAAATCGTTTGCAAAAACAACATTTGATATGCTATTTTTGAGGGGGAGAAGAAGAAAATGATTAAAATATGATGTGGCAAAATTGTATCTCACTCGAGCTCGACTCAGAATTGACCCAAGAATTGACGAAACAAAAACCGTTAGTATTCGAAAGGATTTATCCGAGTAGATTGTACCGTTTCGAGAAACTCTTTCTAGACGTTACTTTGACGGGTCTAACTTCCTTTATGGAATGTTTACAACTTCAAGGTAGTTATTAGGGCTAGTTGTCACCTAAAAACTGACAATGCATCCCTTTAACTAAGCAACGTAACCGTGTCCCTCGGGTACATGTCTATTAAGAGTGGATCAATTCTAAAGTGCTAACTTCTCCCGCATGTGTTATTTTCCGCAAAATATTCATAAGCACATGTGGAGGGGGAGTATTTCATAAGAAAATAAAACCCTCAAAGTGTTATAAAATGTTTTTTTTCACAAACACTTTGAGAGATTTTCAAATGAATGGTTTCAAAAGGCATCACTAGGATAGTCATGGAGTTATAAGGTGACTAAGGTTAGGAATAACCGTCCTATGATCCGCCTAAAACCGGAGGGATCTACCTTAGGACATCACCAATAGTTAGTATTTAGAAGTCCTTAGGTATGATTCGAAAAAGGTGAAATGAATGAAACGGAGAAAGAAGGGGTTGAAGAATTAAAAAGAAACGTTATGAAAAGGGTGAAAAGAAATGAGCCCTCCAAATTATTCAACCTTAGGGCAGACACCGGGTTCAATTCATATGCTACTGGTTGTTGCTAAGGCAACACCGGTATTGAAGATAAAAGACGTCATGGACCCAGTGACGCATGCACCTTAACCTTCTAGCCACTCGGGTATCTCTCAAAAGATGCTTGTTTCATTCTCACGGGGAACCGTTGTAATCTATCGACCTTCTATTTAGAGTTGGTTGATATTGAAACAGGAGACCCTTCCCCAATCTCCGCATAGGAAACCATAAGTTGCACTAATTGAGTCTAGAGCCACGAGATACATCAAAGATCTCTTAGGTATACTTAGTAATCTTACATTGGTTGTCCTACATCAATGGACACCAACTGTAAATTATCGAGTCCTTCGCAGATCTTAGCAATCTGCCTAGAACGTTCATGAGGGATTTACTGAAGTATTTCTCAAATGATTGAATGGAAATCCTGCCAGGGTCAACATCAAACAGCCCTGACAGCAGGTCACTTCGGTAATTCTTCGTGGGTTACGCTTAGTGTTTACGATGGCTTCAAATGGTCTACAGTCGTGGGGTGATCTCCAGCGACTCACCTAATCGTGGGTGTACTTAGTTGTGCCCGTGTAAGCTCCTTAGGGGGTATCCGATTAGGAACGGCCTTGGCGCGAATTAGAAGGAGTCTTCACACTATGCTGTTGACGAATTCTAGTTCAAACCTGTAAGTACCGGTTGTATTATTGCTAATTGTTTTATTTCAGGTACAAATGCCATCTTGAACGCCAACTTCCACATGCTCATACATGCATCTCAAATGCCAAAGAAAGCTCGATGCAACATCACAGTCTAAAG
>LBNU01014652.1:14049-42792 GCA_014162995.1 Artemisia annua
TGTTTTTAATAAAATGATCAAACGTTGTATTTACAAAACGACACTTTAGGTCGTTCAATGTAACCTTGTATGAGATGCCATGATCGTTACACCCGGGAATTCAATTCCGCTGCCATTTAACAGGTAAATTCAGGGTGTGACACCAAACGGGGATTGTCAGCCCCAAATATATCTATTCACAGTTATTTACGTTCACTCATCAAGTGATTAAGGTTCATGATCGAGGGTCTTTTGGCAATAGCTACTTAAGCAATAATAATGGTCAGCCGGTATATCAATACCAAAACAAAAGATTTGTGTTCGGTTTTTAAGCATGTATCCCCCCCCCCCACATAAAATAGTTAAAAAGTGAGCTATGAACTCACCTCAGTAGTACAGTTGTATCGTAATCTCAACAAAGCAAAGAAACGGCTTCACACACAACCTAAAAGATAATGCAAGTTTCAGTTGATAGTCTAAGTCCGGTTTTATCGCGAATAATAGTTATTTAGTTACGAACAAAACTCGTGTTTGTTAAATGCTTCAAGTTCAAAAGCAAAGTTATATATAAATATAACTTGTAAGTACATTGATCGATGATTGACGGAAAGTTATCGTAATAAGTCATATGAGTAATTTCACGAATAAAGAAATATAGTACGTTTTGTTATATATCGTTAGTATTAATTATATAACGTATATATATAAAACTTATTCCGTTCTTTAATTCCCGAATACACGTTCTTCCATATAAGCATTAATATTATTTTTATAAAATAATATTTACAGAAAAATTCTTCAAATTTCCAGAATTTACATTTTTAACCCTAACGAATATAATTTTTATCGTTAGTCCAAAGTTAACGGTTATCTCATTTTAAGTCCAAATAATATCAACATTTACATTTTTCAACTCCATTTATCATTATTTACAGTTTAGAACATAAATTTCCAGAATTTACAGTTTCTACCACAAGTTTGCGATTTTTACATTTTTAGTCCCCGGTTAGGAATATTTTGCAAAGTTAGTCCAAAATTCACCAAATTCAAAGTTTAACATTTTGACTTCTTAAATAAGCTCAGGACATTCCAAATAACTTATTTCAACAGCTTAATAGCTTAAAAAGTGCTTATTTTCATAATTGGGCCTTAACGAGGTAACACCAAAGCCCAATAACGTTTTTAGATCCAATGGGCTTTCAAAAGGTTTCGGCCCTGACTTGGGCTCATTTTAGAAGTACAAAAATGCTAGAGTTGGGCTTTCAGGCCCAGTGTATCACAAGTTCTTAGTAGGCTTTTAATTGGCCCGTTAGTTTTATAAAAGTTTTATAGAAAACAGTTTTGGTCGCTATAAAAAGGGTCGAGCAAATGGGTTATACGAGCACTTTAATTCGAATAAAATGTGTCTCTTGGTTGTTCACCAAGCCAATAATGAGTTCGAATTATAAAAAGGGTGGTTCGTGTGTATAGATTTTAAATAACGAGGCTAAAGTGTTCGACCAAAAATCATTTGAGAAACAGTTTTAATCACTTAGAAATATTCTAAGTGTTTTCGAATGGTCCTAGGCAACATATTAACGTGTGATTTTTAATATGTAAGCATTGTTATTTATTTCGAAACTTGATACATCTCGTTAGACAACATGTCCAATATTATATATGTCGAATAATATATGTGTGTTATGTTTATATATTTCGAATAAATGTGGCAAGAAAAACGTATGAAAAACAATATAACGAAAAGAAATATGGGTTTCTCCTTTCTCACCTCACCTATTGGGGTGGAGTTAATATCACGTATGGTTCGAGTTGGATCAAAGATTGATTGTAGAAAGGTTCACAGCCTAGCAAAGTTTACAACGAGCTAATAATGGTACCCTTGGATCACTTGGACAACTCGTACGCTTAGCAAACTTCTCGTCCCAATTCGACACNTAATCAATAGTTAGGTTTCATTAGATCTAAGCAAACACTAAGAGATTTAGCTACACATGTTAATTAAAAGACAAGCAAGATAGATAATCAACCAACACATAGACATATTGATTGAATTAAAGTGAAGACTTATCTTTAAATAAGCATGAGGGTTCCAAGGGTTGGAAACCCTAAAAAGTACAGGAAATTCGACTTTAGGATTTTCCCTAAAAGTTCTCCACAAAGTTCCACACTAATGAATGAAAATTAGAAAACTATATATAGATTTTACACTCTGACGGCGTCAGGTTATAAGGGCTGACGCCGTCAGCTCGCCGCCAATAAGTTTCTCGGATGGCCTAGATCCACTTCTGACGCCGTCACCTTATAAACTCTTTTGGGCCGTCACTCTTTAACTTTACTCCTGACGGCCTACTTTTCCCAACACCTGACGGCGTCAGGTGTTAAATCCTCTGGCCCGTCATTTGAAAATTGATTTCCACTCTTTTGTTAAGGCTTTCTAACGGCGTCACCTTGTGACTTCTGACGCCGTCAGGTTGTAAATCTTCAACATTTGAGACTTTGTCGTTTTCTTCACTTTTATGCTCCAAAAACGTCCGAATATGCATGTTTTCCAGAATTCCTCTCAAAAGTACCTAAAATGACAAAAGGAACGATTTAGGGCAATATTTGATCACATTTATACGAATTAGGGCTTAAATGACCCCCCAAAAGCGTAACACTTTTCATCTCATCAANGGAAAAAGAGTACAACCCTTACCTGGCACTCCCCTCGTGAATAAGACAAGCACTTGGAATCTTCCATTGATCTAATAGTAGACGAGACCGATGAGTTATCTTCTTGAACTTGAAGGTAACCAGCTTCAACCGAACGGTAGAGACAATAACTTGAACCACTTCAGCAATAGTAGACTTCTTCCGCTTGCAAAGTCTAGAATTGCGTTCCATCCAAAGGTAATAAGTAGTAGCAGCAAGTAGTAAACGAGAGATGATGCTAATAACCGACCGCCCCTTCGATATAGGAATTAAGAATGTGAGAGCATCATCCAAAGAAGGCGGGACATCATCCATTCCTAACAAAACCCAAACCTGCAACCAAACCTGCAAAGAAAATTGGCATTCAAAAAACAAGTGAGGGTGAGAGTCCGGGACCGAGTCACAAAGCGGGCATCTAATCAGGTTCAAATCCACGTTGGGACCAACATCCGATTGCCGCAACCTATCTTGATTCTTCAACTTCTGCTTAATAACAAGCCACAGATGTATAGCATGCCGTGGAATACAATGAGGAAACCACGGAATATTAACCCAATCAACCAGATCAGCCCGTAAACAAAGTGAATCCCAAGCACACGCAACTGAAAAACGTGTCAAATTACCATCCACATCACGCCATACTAAACCATCATCAGTATCATCAAGTAAATTAGGGACTGGGAGATTAACCAAGTTCGAAAACCTAGAGAACCAATCAGCAGGCCATCTCCAAGTACGATTTTCAATCACATCAAACACAGAATCCGATAAGGTTAAACCAGCCCGAGTAATGTCTCTAGCAGTGAGCATGTCACGAATAGGGCTTAAATTACACCACATATCAAACCATACGGAAGTATCTTTACCATTATTAATTATATGCCATATGAAAGGACGCACCTTGGGTCTAATAGCAAGAAGCTTACGCCATCCCCAACTAACATCACCCAAACAAGGAACATCCCAAAAGCTTCTACCACGAAGTTTATACGAATGAATCCATTTAACCCATAAGGACTCTTTATGGGTTAAAATACTCTAAATATGCGTAGTCATAAGAGCAATATTAAAATCATCCAATCTACGGATACCAAGACCTCCCTCTTGCTTAGGCTTACAAACAGATTCCCAAGCAACTTTAGCCTTACCCCCTTTTCATTTCACCTTGACACCATAAGAAACCCCTCATTAGTTGCTCTAATTCAGATATAATACGAGCAGGGAGGATAAAAATAGAAGCCCAGTATATATGCATCGAAGACAACACAGATCTGACCAATTGAAGCCTACCCGCAAGAGATAAAAACTTATTACGCCAATCATTTACACGATCTTCCAATTTTTCCACAAGAACCTTACAATCCCTATAAAGCAGTCTAGATGATATAAGAGGAACACCAAAATACCTAACAGGGAGAGAACCTTCGGCAAATGGCATAGACTGAAGAATAGTAGCTTTCAAAGCATTAGGAACATTACAAAAGAAAGTTGTACTTTTGGGAATACTTGGGACAAGACCCGAAACATTCTTGAAATCCTCCAACGCTTGCATAATAACATTAACAGAATTAGGATTTTCTCTAGAAAACAACAATAGATCATCTGCAAAACATAGGTTAATAATTCTCTGCTACTCACATAAATGATGAAACTGAAAATCCACCGAATTAGAAACCTTTTTCTGCAAAATAAGGGTTAAAACCTCCATAACCAACGTAAACAAGTAAGGAGATAATGGGTCACCTTGCCTTAGACCTCGCTTACCTTTGAACCAGCCATGAAGATCCCCATTGACACATATAGAATATGATGTAGAAGAAACACATATCATGATCCATTCGACCATTTTATGATGGAAACCAAAACCAACTAGAATTGACTTAAGAAACGCCCAGTCAACCGTGTCATAAGCCTTTTGAATATCTACTTTAAATGCACATCTAGGTTGGTTTAAACTTGATTGCTACTCAAGTGGGGAAACCGGTTATGTTGGATTCATTTACATCTTCTATGTGTGTTGACTCGTGGGGTCGGATTAGTTATGCTCATGCGTTGGTTGAAGTGTGTTCAAATTCATAATTGAAAAAGGAAGTTAGTATGGCTATTCCATTGGATGATGATAGTGGTTATTCGACGGAAATCATTCGTGTCGAATATGAATGGACACCTCCTCATTGCAGCGTTTTTAAGATATTTGGTCACACACTTAGTCAGTGTCCAAAACAAGTGAAAGAGGTGGTTCATAAGGTTTCTAATGGGGTGACTAATGCATTGAATCAGGTGGTTAATAACGATGAGGGGTTCACAGAGGTAAGGAACCGTAAGAATAAAGGTAAGAGTGCGGTTTCTACATCCCAACCTAAGCCAATTGGAGGGGTTAAACTCTCCAAGCCTAAGGCTAATTTTTGGAGACATAAAGTCACGAAAACTTCTAATCAGGTTGGTACCAAGAAAGATTCAGATCCTAAGGGTGTTCAGCAGGCTTCTACTTCAAATGTTAAATCTGGTAAGGACCCACAGTCTTCTAACGCTTTTGGTATCTTGGAGTCATTGGTGGATGAGGATGTTCTTGGTTTTGTTAGCAATGGTAAGGGGTCACAAGATCAGCCTATTAGTAACATGGATTCGCAGGTGCCGGGTGAGGCTTCTAAGTCATCTACTATCCCATCTTCTACTACTTCTGCAACAAAAAAGGCGTTGGAGCAGTCTACTATGCCTTCTCCGAGTACTTCTGCATCGAATAGGGGTAACCCATTTTCTAAGGAGGGTGAAGTAGTTGTTTCTGACAGTGATGAGGATGAGGTGTATGAGCCAAATGATTATTTAGGAGATGATTATTTTTCAGATGAGTATGCGGCTCAAGTAAACGACTTACCGGAACAATTCAAGGAGTTCAAGCTTCAAGGACGTGCTGGGAAGTAGTATTTTATTTTGTTTTGTTTTTTCATAAGATTGGCATGTCATCTTATGTTGTTTTTTGATTGTTCTAGTTGTTGGTTGCTAGTGGTTCATTTATGGCCTGTCATAAATGATCTAGGGTAGTTCAAGCGGTTGCTTGAGGTTAATGTGGTACTTCAGCCACATTCCATTGTACTTTCAACGTTTTATTGGTTAATATATTTTACCAGGGTGGAAGGTCCCTTTTACCCAAAAAAATAAATTGACCAAAAAAACCTACAAATAACACAATGCAACATTAAATCTTACCGTTCACTGCTATTGTTATCTTGTTTCTCTTGTTTAACAATTTGCATCATCATCATCTTCCGATAAAACAAATATTGCTTTAGTCTCTGTTAGTCTAATAATGCAGTTCAACTTATAATAATAATAATAATAATAATAATAATAATAATAATAATAATAATAATAATAATAATAATAATAATAATAATAATAATAATAATAATAATAATAATAATAAATAAACAAATAAAATAATATGAAAGATAGAGTATCGTACTAAGCAATTCATGAAGAACCATAATCATAGAGTGTGAATAAAATAATACCGCGTTTTGGTTGATTATAATTATCAAAATTTAAGTAAATATAAAACTCTAACCTTAGAATTAGTAAAATTTTGCATTTGGTATAATAAAACTTAAGAGTTATTATGTTAAAATTAAGCCACGTAACCACTTAAAATTGCGATGTGAGGATCTACATCACACTCCTTGTGTTGGTTGATACTTTGAGTGTATGCTAACTAGCACGCGGAATTTACTAGTTAACACTTAGAAGATGTTGTGTAAGTGATGTATGAGTGTATGCATGAAACAATGAGGGTATGAATACAGTGATTAAACAACCAAATAGCTTCAATATTATTGAGAATAATACGAGTGATCTAGCTTTATCACTAGGGTTACAACCTTGAAGCTTTTACTAAGGATACATGTAGAGTTTTTATCAAACTCTAAACCTAGGACCTCCTTTTATAATACAAGGAGTCTTTTACATGATAACTGTCACAACCCACAATTTCAGGTCATTTCCCAAACCTCGACATTTCACTATTCACCCGTTACTATTCATCATTTACTATTCATCGATCACTATTCATCATTTTAATTCTACATCCCAACCTAAGCCAATTGGAGGGGTTAAACTCAGCAAGCCTAAGGCTAATTTTTGGAGACCTAAAGTCACGTCAACTTCTAATCAGGTTGGTACCAAGAAAGATTCAGATCCTAAGGGTGTTCAGCAGGCTTCTACTTCAAATTTTAAATATGGTAAGGACCCACAGTCTTCTAACGCTTTTGGTATCTTGGAGTCATTGGTGGATGAGGATGTTCTTGATTTTGTTAGCAATGGTAAGGGGTCACAAGATCAGCCTATTAGTAACATGGATTCGCAGATGCCGGGTGAGGCTTCTAAGTCGTCTACTATCCCATCTTCTACTACTTCTGCAACAAAAAAGGCGTTGGAGCAGTCTACTATGCCTTCTCCGAGTACTTCTGCATCGAATAGGGGTAACCTATTTTCTAAGGAGGGTGAAGTAGTTGTTTCTGACAGTGATGAGGATTAGGTGTATGGGCCAAATGATTATTTGGGAGATGATTATTTTTCAGATGAGTATGCGGCTCAAGTAAACGACTTACCAGAACAATTCAAGGAGTTCAAGCTTCAAGGACGTGCTGGGAAGTAGTATTTTATTTTGTTTTGTTTTTTCATAAGATTGGCATGTCATCTTATGTTGTTTTTTGATTGGTCTAGTTGTTGGTTGCTAGTGGTTCATTTATGGCCTGTCATAAATGATCTAGGGTAGTTCAAGCGATTGCTTGAGGTTAATGTGGTACTTCAGCCACATTCCATTGTACTTTCAACGTTTTATTGGTTAATATATTTTACCAGGGTGGAAGGTCCCTTTTACCCAAAAAAATAAATTGACCAAAAAAAACCTACAAATAACACAATGGAACGTTAAATCTTACCGTCTATTGTTATCTTGTTTCTCTTGTTTAACAATTTGCATCATCATCATCTTCCGATAAAACAAATATTGCTTTAGTCTCTGTTAGTCTAATAATGCAGTTCAACTTATAAAATGATGATGATAATAATAATAATAATAATAATAATAATAATAATAATAATAATAATAATAATAATAATAATAATAATAATAATAATAATAATAATAATAATAATAATAATAATAATAATAATAATAATAAATAAACAAATAAAATAATATGAAAGATAGAGTATCGTACTAAGCAATTCATGAAGAACCATAATCATAGAGTATGAATGAAATAATACCGCGTTTTGGTTGATTATAATTATCAAAATTTAAGTAAATATAAAACTCTAACCTTAGAATTAGTAAAATTTTGCAGTTGGTATAATAAAACTTAAGAGTTATTATGTTAAAATTAAGCCACGTAACCACTTAAAATGGCGATGTGAGGATCTACATCACACTCCTTGTGTTGGTTGATTGATGAGTGTGTAAATACTCATCATTTTTATCGTATTTTAACTGCCAAAACACGTGAAAACACTCGGAAATACATCAAAATACTGAAAATATCCCAGGGTCGTGTTTTATATGCAAAATGATCAAAAACAATTAAAAAACGAACAAACTGTTGCATAATTGGCAATTTCAGTCCCTCAACTTTTAAAACTTGTCAAATCAGTCCCTAGCCATTTAATTTGTAAGAAAAGTCATCAAAGGTCCTTGGAAAATCAAAAGTTTTCATTTTTGGTCCTTTGGTGAAAAGTTTCAAGAGTTGTCAAATTTAGTCCCTGAACTTTGAAAGGATGTCAAAATAGCCCCTGGGATTAAAATTTTGGAGAATAACAATCATGGTCCTTGTGTTAATGAACTTTGGCAGAAATGGTCCTTGGATTGCAAGTCTGGAGATTGTACAGTTTGTGTCATGGCAATTGGCAATTGGCAAAATGCCCCAGAAATTATAATTTGAAGAAAAGTGACAAAGTGGACCTCGGAATTCATAACTTGGCAAAATTGGCCTTGATGATAATTAGGATGATTGGCACTAATGGTCCTTGAAGAATTCAGATTTTACATTTTGGTCCTTGGCTTATATCTATACGTACAACCAAACGGACCATTTAATTTTCCTAAATACCCAACCCACTAAAATACTAAACACAACACAACAAACCCCAATCCTAANCCCTTTGGCCCAAACCCACCAGCCCAATACCCTTTACCCCGTTATTTATAAAAGCCCCAAAGTCAAACCTATAGTCAAACAAACACACCGTCTTCTCCTTTCCCCCCAAACACCCACCGGGTAATTCACCACAACCCACACCACCTCTGCAACACGTTTATCCACCCTCAAAAGCTCCCCCATCACCATTCCCCATCCCACTACCTCTCCAGAATCCCTACCTAACCCCAATTGCCACCCTGGCAATCCAAAAGTCCTCACAATGTTTTTCCCGCCAAGATGGAATCAAGAGCTAGGATCAATGGAACTTTATTTCAACGAGTGGGATTCCTTCAAGAAAGCACAAGGAGTGATATACAACTGTTTTATCACAGAGAAGAAGCACAAGTGATGGTTTTCTACCTACCTCATATTATAGTATAAATAGGAAGCAATTGTAGCCTTGTATGGCATCCAATTTTTCTTGTAGTTTTCTGTTTTATGCTTAGTTTTCATTTGTAATGCAGTTTCTTTAGTTTAATTCAAGTTCAATTCAGTTTCAAGCAAAATCATATTTTTACTTAAATTTTCAATTGTTGCAATTTTTAGTTGTTTCCTTTGGTTATTGCTCAAAAACATTCCAGTATCCTAGTTTGAAGTGTCTAAAAGCTCTTTGAAGCTTTGAACACCAAGAATTCAGAAAAATAAAAAAAAAATATACAAGAAAATAAAAAAAATGGTGGATCAAGGTTTGGAGAAGGAAGAAAGCTTGGATGAATTTGGTTTAGAGCTCATGGGAGCATAGGAATGTGGTCTGGTCCTTGTTCACTCATTGTTCATGCTTTGGAAGAATTTGTAAGACTTTTTCCATGATTTTCTTCATAATCTGTCATAATCAGTTATTGTGCTTTGTTATTGTTTAAAGTTGTTTATTAGTGTTAATTAGTGACTAGCCTTAGCCTATACCTCAGTCTCAATTGTTTAATTTGTTAGTTTCTTTGAAAATCTTTGAAACAGTTTACATTAGGGGTGTTTGGAACTGTTTAGATTTAGGATTTGTTGTTGTTATTAGTGGTTTAGACCTGCTAGCTCATTGTTCTTAAGTTCACTCTAGCCCAGATTAACCAATACTTTGGTCAATTACACCAGAAAAGTCATAGTTCCTTTTAAATTTATTAGGCAGTTTAACTGTATAAGAAGTTGTGTATCAAAACCTTGAACTCACCTTAAAACTTGATACCTAAGCCTGATTTACTCTCATTTAGGTTCATTAATACCATCATTGATCAATTGGAGTCAGCCCAAATTCATCATAGTCAACTTTGCTCAATTACTCATAAAGTCAAAATTTGCATATGCAAGAAATGGGACAGATTTCAAGTGAATCCCTAGGGTTCATCTCTGGGTGAAATTACAAAAATTTTGCTGCTTTGTAATCTTGGGTTGCTGGTTTATTAGACTCAAAAAGAAATTTGCAATTTGGAAACCATTTGATCACCTGGATTTGATTCCCAAATGACTTGTTTGCCCAGATGTCTGCCCTGCACCCAGGTTTTTGCAAAATTTCATTTGATCACAAGTTGATAAAATCTGAGCCCTAGGTTGTGATGTTTGTTGATTTAGAAATCCTGCTAGGCCATCTTGTTGAATCCACCATTTGTTTGGCTCAATTTGCTTGTTTGTTCACTTAGTCTTGCCCCTAAAGTGCTCCCTTGCTGCTGCTACAGTAACAATTGACTAAGCTTGTTCTTGTTCTTGTTCTTGTTCTTGTTCTTGTTTTATTGATTGATTTTGATTAGTTGCTATTGCCTCCTGTAGTTGTAATTGTTGTTGTTCATGTATTTGTATAAACTCTTGTGAGCCTATTTGAGCATTTGAGCTCATATGTGTTGTGATAGTTTTGAATAAAGCTTTGAAAACAAAAACTTCTTATGGTCTTGAATCTGAGTGATTTGGAACTTGGATTTGTTGTGAAATTAATTTGAGTTTTGTTTGCAAAATCTGTTTTCAAAAACTTTGTGTGTTTATGAGTTTTGAAAAAGAAAAGTAAAAAAAGAAGAAAGAAAAAAAAATAAAAGGCAGGGTCGAACCCCTGACCTCTTGCTCACAGACACAACACACAACACCTTAACCAACTGCCCTAGGGACTTCTCGTTTATAACCTCACATAATTTATTCTTTAACTCTTGTTATGTGTTTGGTTTAAATAAGCTTAACAGTTTGAAGTGCTTATTTCTTGCTTATTGTGTACTGTAGCCCACACCTTTATTATTTTTCCTAGATTCTAATTAACTTGTAGTAATTTCCTAAAAAGTTTTAGATTTATTAGATATGTTTTAGTATTAATTTTGATTTAATTAGTGTTTAATTGTTTTTAATTCATAATAATTAGGATTTTTATTAAATAATTAATCTTATTTTTTACAAAATTTTCTTTTGTCTTTTAGTGCGTTAGAAAATTATTTGTAGGCCCATAGGACTTGCGTAGCTTAAATTTCACGTTTTTATTTGTACGTTGACGTTTATCTTAAATAAACGTCACGTTTATTTGTTTACTTGTGATTTAGGATTCCCGATACCTAATTTTGATTCCCGTAGTGTTTTAGGATTCCCCTAGTTTGCCATTTGCCTTTTGTTTCCCCATAGGTTATTTTATTTTCACTCTCGTTCGTTAATTTTCCATTTTCATTAATTTAACGTACCATAACTCCAAATAACCTTTCACAACCAAACATACAAGCATTTTAATCTCGATCTTTCCACGAAACTTTCCATTCACACCTCATTGGGGTACGACCCGGGGAATCACTTCCCGGTCTCACAAATATCACATTACACGAGTTTACGAGGTAATCTTTTTCCAGAAAAGGTTTACTTGTATTTCTCCACGTCTTGTTGTCACTCACGATAACATTGACCTCACTTTGTTGGTATTTTTGATAAATTGTTTTTGCACACACCAAAACACAACGAATCAAATGGCGCCGCTGCCGGGGAGGCTGTGTGCGAAAGTCTCATAAAAGGTTTTAACGATTAGTCTTGTAGAACCTTCGCAAGAAGTTATCGCTTTCAAAAAACTTATAAAAAACCAAAAATATTTTTCTTTTGTTTCTATATATGTATTTATATCTATAAAAGATTAAAAACACAAAAAGATTTTCCCGTTTTCTTTGTTTAATAAATACAACAATAAAATCTACCGCCAAAAATCAAGGCAGAACACTTCCCAACTGGGGGTGTGAACATTAATAAGTTCCCAAACCTAAGATCAAAACTTTCCTTTGTATCACTTGCGTTTTGGAAAACTTTTAAACGATAAGCAAACTTTAAGAGGAGTCGAAATGGTATAGGGCGATCCAACGAACTTCGCCCTAGCGAGAGATCCATTCTTCTCTCCCGCTCCTTTGTGCGTTTGTCTTTAAGAGTTAATCTTACGTTCTTGATTATTGGTTTAAGTTCCCCTGTCTTTCAAGTTGGTCTTGTTTTGAATTGTGTTTTTTGTGGTGCATGCGCACTCGTTCGTCTACGTCATCAAGTCCTTTACAATCGCTAAACAACATTCCGAGAAGGCGTAATCGTCGACGTGCCCGTCCAATAGTCGAACCTGAGATTCGCACTATTCCTCCCATCATGGCGGCCGAGCCCACTATGAATGAGCTTCTCCAAGCACCCATCGAGGGTTATGGAGATGCTATCGTTGTTCCAGCCATCGTGGCTGACAACTTTGAACTCAAGACCGGGTTGATAAACCTAGTCACATCCCGGCAATTCTATGGTTTTGAAAGGGACGACCCTCAAGATCACATTCGATGGTTCAACAAAATCACTTCCACCATCAAATGCAAAAACGTCCCTGAAGAGGCAATCAAACTTCTTCTCTTCCCGTTTTCTCTCGATGGGACCGCCAAAAATTGGCTTGACAAACAACCCCCTCGATCGATCGAAACATGGGAAGATTTAGTCAAGAAGTTTGTGAACGAGTTTTTCCCTCCTTCCAAAACCACCGCCCTCAAGAATGAGATCATGAAATTCACGCAAAAATTCGATGAATCATTCAATGAGGCGTGGGATCGATTCAAGGACATGCTTCGTAAATGTCCTCATCATGGGTTTTCCGAGTTAATGCAACTCGATACCTTCTATAACGGAGTGAGCCAAATCGATCAAGACTCTCTAAATGCCTCCGCGGGAGGTAATTTCTTGAATCGAACCACTAGGGATGCTTTGGCTATCATTGAAAATAAGTCTAAGGTACGCATTCCGCGAAGCAAACCGATTGTTTCCCATGCAAATGCTAGTCCTTCTACTTCATTACCCGTGGCTCAATCTAGCACCGATGCTAGGCTTGACAAGCTCACGGAAGCCATCCATGCCTTAGTACTCACCCAAAACAAGAAAGTTTCTCCACAAGCTTCTCAACCTGCCGAGGTTAAGAAAATTGAAGTTTGTGTGACTTGTGGCGGTCCACACGCCTATTATAATTGTACCGCCACCGAAGGCAATCCATTCGAGGTTAATGCAATAGCCGGTAGTTCTAATCAAGGAGGTAACCAATACCGTCCTCAAATGGAGCAAAATTACCGTGCTAGCAACCAAAGTGGACCACCCGGTTTCCCTCAAAATTTCAATCAAAACCGTAACCAAAACCAAAATCGAATGAACCAAGGTTTTCAAAACCAAGGGAATTTCAATCAAGGGTTTCAAAATCAAGGAAACTTGAATAGAAACCAAGGTTATGGTAATCAAGGAAACAATTTTCATGGTAATGGTAATCATAACCAAGGAAATTTCCAACATCAAGCTTTCAATCAAAACAACCGAGCTCAAAATTCTCCTAATCAAAATCAAGCCGTTGTTCAAACTCAATCGTCAACCGATGAATTGTTGAAACAATTTATGAAAGCTCAAGAAGAAACAAACAGGTTGTTGGTTAGTCAGATTTCTAAACTAAAGAATTCTTTAAATGATCGACCTTCGGGATCGGGTACGCTTCCCAGCAACACGATCGCCAACCCGAAGGGCGATGTAAAGGCGATCACAACCCGTAGTGGTGTTTCTTATGATGGACCCTCAACTTCTACTACTCCTCCTAAGGAAGTGGAACGAGAGCCCGAGGTGACAAAGAACAAGGTGCATTCCTCAAGCCCACGAAGTACCGCACAAGTTCAACCTCCGGAAGTCCAAACTTCAACTCCCGAATTTGATTTTCCAAAGAGCATTCCTAAGCCTTCGATCCCATATCCCTCAAGGCTTAATGATCAAAAACTCCGTGAAAAAACTAATCTCCAAATGAAGAAGTTCCTTGAAATTTTTCAAAAATTACACTTTGACATTAGTTTTGCGGATGCTCTTCTTTACATGCCCAAGTTTGCTTCTACTTTCAAGAGTCTTCTTAGCAACAAAGAGAAAATGATGGAGCTCACCAACACTTGTTTGAACGAAAATTGTTCGGCGGTGCTCCTAAAGAAACTTCCTGAAAAATTAGGAGACCCCGAAAAATTTCTCATCCCTTGTGATTTCCAAAAGCTTGAAGAGTGCTTCGCCTTGGCCGATCTTGGCGCTAGCATAAATCTTATGCCTTTCTCTATTTGGCAAAAGCTTTCACTTCCCGAACTTACTCCAACACACATGACTCTAGAATTGGCAACCCGAACAATTACTAAGCCTGAGGGTATTGCTGAAGATGTCTTTGTGAAGGTTGGGAAGTTCTATTTCCCTGCCGACTTCGTAGTCGTTAATTTTGATGCCGACNCCAAAAGCTTGAAGAGTGCTTCGCCTTGGCCGATCTTGGCGCTAGCATAAATCTTATGCCTTTCTCTATTTGGCAAAAGCTTTCACTTCCCGAACTTACTCCAACACACATGACTCTAGAATTGGCAACCCGAACAATTACTAAGCCGGAGGGTATTGCTGAGGATGTCTTTGTGAAGGTTGGCAAGTTCTATTTTCCTGCCGACTTCGTAGTCGTTAATTTTGATGCCGACCCTCGTGTCCCCCTCATTTTGGGAAGACCATTCTTGAAAACGGCTCGTGCATTAATTGACGTCTTCGAAGGTGAAATGACTTTAAGGGTCGGAGATGAAATATTGGTCATAAACATTGAAAATACTTCAAAAGATCTCCTTGACCTTGAACGAGAAGAAATTAACCGAGTAGATGCCATTGACGTTGCTTCTGAGGAGTTCTCTCAAGAAGTGCTTGGTTTTTCTCCGAGTGGCGATCCCACTCCACCTTCTGCTCCAATCATAGCCGACTCGTCTCCTTCCCTCACTCCGTTTGAGGGGAGCGACTTCTTTTTGAACGATGTCGAGGCTTTCCTTGCTCTAGATAGCTCAATGTCACAAGAAGTTGATGATGACTATCTTGACTCCGAGGGGGATATACTTTTGCTTGAACAATTGTTAAATGAAGATCCGTTTTCCCCTCTTCCTCCAAAAGAACTTCATAATGAGGAAATCAAATCCATTGAAAAATCTATTGATCCTCCCGAGGTCGAACTTAAGGACTTACCGCCTCATCTCGAGTATGCATTTTTGGAGGGTGACGATAAGTTTCCCGTCATTATTGCCAAAGACTTGAGTGAGGAAAACAAAACCGCTCTCATAAAGGTTTTAAAGTCACACAAGCGAGCCATCGCTTGGAAAATTTCCGACATCAAGGGTATTAGCCCGGAATTTTGTATGCACAAGATTTTGATGGAGGATGACTATAAACCGGCGGTTCAACAACAAAGAAGGGTGAATCCGAAAATTCATGAGGTCATCAAACAAGAAGTCATAAAACTCCTTGATGCCGGCTTGATTTACCCTATTTCGGATAGTCCTTGGGTGAGCCCCGTTCATTGTGTGCCCAAGAAGGGTGGTATTACGGTTGTTAAGAATGATGATAATGAGTTAATTCTGACTCGATTAATTAAAAGAAAGACAAGCACAAATATATATCACACAACACATAGACATATTGTATGAATAAAGACTTATCTTCAATTGAACATGCAAGTTGGAAGGGTTTGGATACCCTCCAAGGTCTGTAAAACTTGTACTAGGGTTTTGGTCCAAAGTTCTCCACTCTAAAATTTTTCTAAAATAAAAGAAAAACGTTCTATATATATAGATTTTGCGGGCTGACGGCGTCAACCCAATAAGTGACGTCGTCAGCTCGGCGATTAGGGTTTTCAGACGGCCTTCCTTGATGTGGTCATAATTGCTGGTTCCAGATCTGACGACCTTAGTTGACGGCGTCACCAATTTGCACTACGAACTCTCTGGCCCGTCACGAGTCTTTTTTCCACTTCTGGACTTCACTTGTTCCTGACGGCGTCACCTTGTAGAGTGTGACGGCGTCACCTTCAGTGATCTTAAAGGTCTTTTGAGTTTTTGTTGTTTTCCGCACTTTTTCACTCCGAAAATGCCCGAAAATGCTTCTTTTGTGATTTTCCCTTCAAAAGTACCTAAAATGAGAAAAGAAATGACTTTGGGTGAAATCCAAATCAAAAGTACCTAAAATGAGAAAAGAAACGACTTTGGGTGAAATCCAAACCAAAAACATACGAATTAGGACTCAAACCGACCCCTAAAAACGTAACATTTTTCGTCTCATCAATTTTACCGTTTAATATGTGTTTAAAATAAGTGTTATCTAGTTAAGGGAATAAACTTGCCAATCTGTCAAAGTGTTTCAAAAACACAACTAATACAAACAACCCCCCGTTTTTTTTACTTCACCAAAATTCAAAAAACCAAACACCCCCTTTTCTAATCTCACGGCTAAAATCAAACATACAAATCCGAGCTAGAAATCTTCAAACCGTAAGTTTCTAAATGATCTTTGGCCTATTTTAACGAATGGTTTTTAACCAATTATGTTTTTGATGGCTAGATTTCAAGCAATTGTGATTTGTAATTCTAGGGTTTTCGCAAATTTAATTCGTACGTGATAATATGTTTTAGTTTGTGAAATCATAGGGCTTTTGTTACTAAACGTTATCTAATCATGTCCCTAACACCTATTCATAACATTTAACACGTTTGGATTGATTTCGAAAACTAGGGTTTTCGAATGAATTAGGTTTTTATGTTTGGGTATTGTTTTCTTGTGTTTATGGTGGGATATGTTTGTTTAAGTGTTTAAAACATGCTTGTGCTAATTAATTGCTCTAATCATTTCGTATGCAAGTTCTAGATAATTAGGGTTCTTCGTTCTAATTAGGGTTTTTCATTTGTGTGTTCTTAAGTCCAATAAGACTGCCTAAACGTGTTCCTACAAGTGTTTGTTGATGTGTTTCATTAAAATTACACCATGTACGCTCGTTAAGAATTATCTAGATAATTTAGGGTTCTTGAAAAATTTTCGAGATCTTTTATATATGAAACTGATGTGTTTCTAACTGTTGATTTACACTTTATTCATCAGGTTTCATTCAAGGATTCAACAATTCTTCAAAAACGTATGTCTACAAAAGAATTCGAAAAATTCCTGTATAAGAATTTTTTCGAGAAAAAGTTTTCGAGATCTTTTCTCAAAACTTTATCGAGATCTTTCAAAAGTTTTTCGAGATCTTTTCATAACTATGGTTATCGAGAAATGTTGGAAAACTTTCGAAATCTCTCAATGAAGTTTTTCGAGAAATTAAGATTTTCGAAATCCTTTAAATTATCGAGATCTTTTTCAAAAGTTTCGAAAACTTCACAGATCATGTTATCGAGAAACTTGGCTAAAGGATTATCGAGAACTTTTGATCATTAAACTTTTCGAGATCTTTCTTAGGAAATTTATCGAGATCTTTCTTGCACAAAATTTTTCGAGATCTTCATTAGTGATAGTTTTAGAGAACATTGTTTGTAATATTTTCGAGATCATGTTTAACATAGTTTTGAGAATTCAAATGAATGCAACTTTTCGAAAACATGTATATTGGATGAATCCTCATGAATGTGTGTATTGTAATAAGGTTTATTAACTTGTGATTGTATTGTATTATTGGACATGTAACCACTAGACGTTTGTGCTTTAAATGCTTGATTACTAAATCTAATTAGATACATGTTAATTGATAATACCATCACTAATCACATATTAATTAACTGGACCAACAATGCATCATATAACTTGTATGTCTTTGAATTTCAAACATATACTCGAGACTAATGACTAACAAATCTGGATGTTTGATTTCATGACATGACACTTTCTGAACACAATGGCTCAACACAATGAATCTGTCCAAGAACAAACTCTACCACTTATCACACTTGGTGAAATTGTCCCAACAGACTACAACGTCACCATTGACCAAAACAATCCACGCATTGACTTCAACAAACTCAGTATTCCAGAAGACACATGCAAGATTGTCAAGGACAGACTACTGGCTCATCCCTGTAAACCCATGCTTACCAAGTCTACATCTGTACCGACTTTCTACATTCATCAGTTCTGGTACACTGCTCGGGCTAACTTGGACGACAAATCATTTACTGTCAAGCTGGATCATCAGGAATACACAGTAGACCTGGATGTTCTTCGAACCGTTCTTATGTTACCGACTCCCAAAGAATTTCATCCTATGCTGACCGAACTTGAAATCCTTGATTATTTCATTGATCTAGGATACGACATTCCAGAAAATGAATCACTCACAAAACTGTCAAAGTTCAACGTCAAATATCTGCCTCAACCATGGAGAACGTTCTTCATGTTGATAGTCAGATCTATTGCTGGAAGAAGGAGTGGTCATGAGCATCCACGATTGGAACACATGCAAGTATTTTGGGGATGATGAGAATGAAACCTATTGACTTTGCCGCACCCATAATGAGCGACATGATCCATCACATTCAGACTGACCGTGATAGGCTCGTGATTCCGTTCGTTAGGTTCACAAAGATGCTTATCGAACATTTCTGTGAGAATACCCCCTGATTACTTCAAGAGGATGCATGACAGAACTGAACTGAAAGACATCTTCAACAAAGATTTCAGAATCTCCTTCGTCAAATCCATCAGGTTCGTTCCAAGGACGAAAGGAATGAGAATACCAGATCACTTTCTGGATGAAGAAATCAGAAAGACTCAGAACTTCAAGATTTATGACAAGGCATTCAGCTGGGAAAGTTGGTCACCCAGATAAAGAAGAAGAACCAGCTTCCGTTGTTCAAACCCGAAGCAGAAGAGGTGGAAAATCAGGAAGCTCAAGCAGTACCACAACTTCCAAACAATCAAAGCCTGCACCTAAACCACCAACCAGACCAAGAAGGAAAGCTGCACCAAAGCAGATTCCCCAAGATGAACCGTTAGCTTCATCATCTAAAATGGAAATCGACTATGAATTCGGCTCTGAATTAGATGACGAGGAAGACTATGAAAGAAGGTCAAAGGCTCAGGATGAACAAGAAGATGAAGAAGAGGAGTTTCCAGGACTTGAACTCACAAAACAACTAAGCAAGGAAACTGCCCGACAAGAACAAAGAAAAGTGACGGGTATTACCATTAATGAACCAAGTGGTGCTATTCGTGATGAAGAAGCAAAAGATGAACTAGTTTCTGAACCACTGGTAGACAAGCGAAAACTCATGAGTATCGTTGTCGACACCAGAGCAGAAAAGAAGCAGCAGGAGAAAGAATACAAAGAAGCTGCACTGCTCAGTCTCCATCATCCACAACCTCATCTAACACCGTTCAGATTACCAACACATGAGGGTGGCTCTAGTAGCACTGTAGCTCCTCAGTCATCACAAACTGAAACCGTACAACGTGACCAAGAAGGGAACATAATGATGACGGAAGCTACAGAGGAAAATGCTGAGAAAGAACAAACTGAGCTCATCACTCCAGAATTCGTTGCTCAAGTTCAGAAAGAAGAGGAACTTAAGAAGAAAGAGAAACTAAAGAGGAAGGCTAAAGAGGAGACGGACAGATTACTTCGTGGTCTTGATCAAGACGAAGAATACTTTGACACCGATCAACTCATCAACACTCCTCCTCATTCATCATCAAAGGATCCACCGATTCCCTCAAGCACACCTCCAAGGGATCCTTCACCTCCTCCATAAGAACTTGACAATGAATCATCTTCATCATCATCACATCACTCATCACCACCACCAGCAAAGAAAACATCCAAAGATAAATCAATCAAGAAAAAGAAGGGAAGCAAAGCATCATTGACAGCATCACAAAGGATCAAGAAAGCTGTTGCTTTGGCAAAGAAGAAGAAGAAAGAGACACTGCCTCAAGCTGGAGACCTTAATGACCAAGTCCAACTGCTCTCACAACAGGTCAACACATTGACATCTCAAGTCAAACATCTCCAGGAAGCAAATGCACTTGTCGACAAGCTACTGCAAGCCGACATGAGTGGGATGATCAAGGACTACACAACAGAATACCTCACCGATAATCTCACTGCAATTGCTACACCAGCAGTGTCAGAGCTTCTAGAGCCGATTCGTTCAGAGTTGAATACCAGGATCAAGCAAAACATCGAACGAATGCTACAGTCTACTCCATTCTATCTCCGCACTGACAGGGCTCCTCCAACACCAACTGAACTTTCAACCGAACAATTACAAGCCCTGCTAGCTGCGAAGCTCAGAAACAAGGAAGACAAGACTCCTGAAGAATCAACAATGTTCGAAGCACTTCAAACTATCACTTCGAAAGAATCTTGCAAGGAAGCTGCTGGCTAACATAGAAGATCAAGGAAAGATGATGATCCTGACTCTGATCAAAAAAGCAAGAAGTCTAAGATATCAAAAGGTCCATCGTCTTCTCAACCGCCATGCAAGACTTCCAAGGCTCCACCTTCAAAGCAACGAGCACCAGCATCCGGCTCCGGTCCAACACAATCAGAGGAACCGTTTATGCTTCAACCAGAAGACACTCAGGAAGAAACCGAATCTCCAATTCCCGAATCACAAGTTCCTGAATCTCAAGCTGGTCCATCATCAACTACAAAGACATCAGAGAAGAAGAAGTCTACTAAATCAAAGAAGAAAAAGAAGAAGACTACTCCTTTCTCATGGCTAGATGTGGATGAAGCTCCAAAATCTGATTGGTTGACCGAGATGATCAAAGCACAACCACCACTTGACACCGACGAACCATTGCCTGGAAATACTTTGCAGATGACTCAGAGTATTATGTCGGGACTTCAGGTTGAAAGGTTGTCTAAAGCTGAACTGAAGAGGATCAACCGTGACGCTATGGAATTTCTGAAGAAAAGATCAGGGAACACAGTTGAACTACAATACCACATAGAGAACATTTACTGCGCATTATCTGGCATGTTCGACTGGCTCAACCCTGAATCAAACGTCGACACAGAAAAGAAGACACCTTACTTCACAGACTGGACAAAGACATTGCCATTTCTCGGCTTTCCAGAAAGACCTAAGATCCCTTACCGACGCTTCTTCAACAACGACTTCAAATACCTTCAGCACGCTCATGAAACCTCAAAGGAACGATATGCATCTTCACTGACCCTTTCAATACCAGCAGCCAGATACGAACTACCCGACATCGAAGAGTCTGCACCAATTTACTGCAGATCAACGGTTACATACAACAAGGAAGCTCTTCTCGGTATTCAACACTGGCTTGAAAAACGAAAGCTCGGCTACACCCACCGTCTACATCTCAAGTCAAGTGAAAATGTGAAGCAACAGCTTCGTATCGTTGCGATCATGGAGATCGTGGAAGATAGAAGATTCAACTACACTTTCATGAAAGAAATCATCGTCAAGAGACTGGATGAGAAGCGGTACAAGTTTTTTGAAGCAGATTTCCCGGACCTGAACCTGAATGACATTAAAGACATGTATCTGCTCAAAGTTCAAGGAAAGATGCTCAACTTTGAAAGAGAAACACAATACAACTTCATCGCATCTCTCCTACTCTACATTAGACGNATTCAACTACACTTTCATGAAAGAAATCATCGTCAAGAGACTGGATGAGAAGCGGTACAAGTTTTTTGAAGCAGATTTCCCGGACCTGAACCTGAATGACATTAAAGACATGTATCTGCTCAAAGTTCAAGGAAAGATGCTCAACTTTGAAAGAGAAACACAATACAACTTCATCGCATCTCTCCTACTCTACATTAGACGGGTTATAGTTCAAGAAAGAGTGGAAGATCCTCAACTGGGCGTGGAAAGCTATCAGAACACAATCAACCTCACCGAACCACAACTCGAATTTCCTGACTTACAAGGGTCGTCACAATACACTCTCGTACAACAACCGTCATTTGGAATCACCTACCTCAACAGCAAGCATCAGCTTCGTTACATGAGGTTCGACGAAATTCCTAAGTTCTGTGATGTGACCCTTCAAAGGGTTCGTGATGGGTTGGCAGAAAGGTTGGAGGATGAAAAGAAGAGGTTGAAGGAAGGTGGTGAAACTAGGTGGAAAGCAAATGGACGAAGAATGATTCGCAAATTTGTTCATACTATTCAAGAGAGGCTATATCGTCGACAGCAGATCAGAAGGTTGGAAAGCTACATCGGTGTTCGACCTTCATTTCCGGTCTTGACATTCAAACGACCTGATCCGCAGTTCACAGAATTTGATGCTTAGCCAGATGATGAACTCCAGCTCCTATTCTATCGGTACCAAAATTTCAATATTTTATTTATAATGATTGATTTGTAATAACAACGGCTTGTGCACACATAACAGTGTACAACCCACACTTTGTATTGAAAGGACCCTGTGGTACGCATCAGTGCTACAATCCTTATTTAAGGAGCGAAAGCTTCTTACTTTTGAGTAGAATTAATCAAACCTTTCAGTATTTTCTCAATTTTGCTCAAAAGACAAAGTATTACACCTCAATAAGTAATCACTTGTTGAGGGGGAGTACTTGACTCAAAACATCGTTATTAAATCTTAAAGTCTTGATTGATATCTCCCCATAAGACTCAAAAAGGCATATTTTAATCAAAACGTTTACAAAAACAACATCTGATATGCTATTTTTGAGGGGGAGAAGAAGAAAGTGATTGAAATATGATGTCAAAAATATTATCTTGTGCGAGCTCGACTCAGAATTGACCCACGAATTGACGAAACAACAAATGTTAGTATTCGAAAGGATTTATCCAAGTAGAAAGTACCATTTCGAGAAACTCTTTCTAGATGTTTACTTTGACGGGTCTAACTTCCTTTTAGGAATGTTAACAACTTCAAGTTAGTTATTAGGGCTAGTTATCACCTAAAAACTGATAATGTATCCCTTTAACTAAACAACGTAAACGTGTCCCTCGGGTACATATCTATTAAGAGTGGATCAATTCAAAAGTGCCAACTCTTCCCGCATATGCAAATTTCTGAAAATACTTATGAGCATATGTGGAGGGGGAGTCTTTCTTTATAAATTCAAAACCTCGAAGTGTTAACAAAAAAGTTTTAAACTCATAAACACTTTGAGAGATTTTCAATGATTTGGTTCAAAGGCATCAATAGGATAGTCATGGAGTTACAAGGTGACTAAGGATAGGAAAAACCGTCCTATGATCCGCCTAAACCGGAGGGATCTACCCAAGGACATCACCAATAGTTAGAAATTAGAAGTCCTTAGGTATGATATGATAAAAGGAGAAAAGAATGAAAGGAGAAAGAAGGGGTTGAAGAATTAAAAAGAAAATGAATAAAAAGGGTGAAAAGAAATAGCCCTCCATTTTATCAACCTTAGGTCAGACACCGGGTTCAATTCATATGCTACTGGTCGTTGCTAAGGAGACACCAGTATTAAAGATATAAGACGTCATGGACCCAGTGACGCAATGCACCTAAACCTTCTCAGCCACTCAGGCATCTCTCAAAAGATGTGTGTTTCATTCTCATGGGGAACTAGTGTAATCTATCGATTGTCTATTAGAGATGGTTGATATTGAAACAGGAGGCCCTCTGCTCCATGCCTCCGCATAGGAAACCAAATGTGCACTATCGAGTCTAGAGCCACGAGATAGCATAAAAAGATCTCTTAGGAACACATAATACTTCCACACTAAGTGTCTTACATCGTTGGACAATTAGTGTAAATTATTGAGTCCTTCACAGATCTTAGCAATCTGCCTTGAACGTTTATGAGGGATTTACTTATGTATTTCTCGAATGATTGAACGGAAATCCTGCCAAGGTCAACATCAAACAGCCTTGACAGCAGGTCACTTTGGTGATTCCTTGTGGATTACGCTTAGTGTGTTCGATGGTTTCAAATGGTCTACAGTCGTGGGGTGATCTCCAGCGACTCACCTAATCGTGGGTGTAGTTATGTATGTCTGTGTAAGCCCTCTAGGGGGTATCCAATTAGGAACGGTCTTGGTAAGGATTAGAAGGAGTCTTCACACTATGCTGTATACAAATTCTAATTCCGAACCTGTAAGTACCGGATGTATTATTGCTAACTGTTTCAATGTAGGTACAACCACCATCCTGAACACCAGCTTCCACATGCTCATACTTACATCTCAACAACTATGAAAGCTCTCATGAAAGATCGAAGCAACACAAAATTCAAAGATAGATTCCATGCCAAAAGAATCTACAAAGAATACCGATCTAAAGCAAAGCACCGTCTAAAGAAGAATTCTACTTCAACACAAAGAATCTTCATGAATGAAAAGAGAGCTTCACACGAATGAAAGTTTCAAATGTCAAAGATGTATGAGCATGTCAGAAAGATGCAGATCCAATGGAGTCTAAGAGAGTGACGAATGGCAGAGTACTACATCATGTGATCATTATCTCATCAACAACGATACAGAACAAAGAACGATGAATCATCTCTACTAATCATTTTTGAAGACGTATAAAGCTATGAAAGTTTACTACTAAAGTCAAAAGACAAAGACGTCAAGCAACCTCAAATGACCGTGACGAATATCACTCCTTCATAACCGATCCTTAGGGGGAGATTGTTAGGACCTAAGTTTATCAACGTTTTATCAAGTCTCGGTTATTTCAGTATATGTAATAGGTTGCTAGATTGCTTTAACTTATCATGTAAACGTGTAAAGTCCAAAACACGTCCAATGGGCTTCAAGCCCATACATTTAAGAAAGGACGGAGTAGGGAATGTTGCCCTAGCTCCTTACCTATAAATAGGAGACTTATGTAATCCTATTTCTTGTTGGTTATTCAATATCATAAGGAAACTCTTGCACTTTTATTCTTCTTATTTGATCTAATCAACCAAACTCTATTTCTCATCTTATTTCTATCAAATCTATACTTGTGTTTACAATATGGTGACCTAAAAAATTTTTAGCATTAATTTTTTGTAATCAAATTACTCTTCCCTCTCAATTCTCATTTTAATAGACTTGTGAAGATGACGGTATTACAGCGTTTCCTCATGATGATAATTTATTCAAGTGGATTGGAAAGATCGTGGGAAGCGACGGCAGTGACCTTCACCTCTCAATATCATTCCCAAACGACTATCCCTTTAACCCTCCCATTGTGAAATTCGATACGGGTTTTATCCATCCAATTGTTGATGCTTTCGGATACATATGTTTGGATATACTTGCGGTAAAAATGCATACACCTTATATATATAATATGTACACATTAGTTTTGCTTTTTAAACCTAATTTTTTAAATTATATGGTTTCTTGGTTTCAGGAGAATTGGTCACCCGCGTTGAATGTTAGAATCATCTTGACCTCCATCCGTAATATCCTTTCAGGTAGACAATTGGATTTCCTTTTTCATTTTTTAGTCACCTTTTACTCTAATCACTACACTCTAATTGGTTTGCTAACAATTTTGCAGAACTGCCCCTAGCAGTAAACCACTGAAACTATCAAGTAAACCTAACAATTTTTTAGTCACCTTTTACTCTAATCACTACACTCTAAAAGTAGCGAATATGGTTTAGTGTGTGTTAGCGAATAAGCAACTCACAAAAATAGCGAATATGAGTTTTTTTTTGCGAGTAAAGTTTTTTTTTGTTTTGCGAATAAGAACTTGAGTTGCGAGTATCATAGTCTCTTGCGAGTATGCTATTGGTTGTGAGTATAGTTCCAAGTTGCGAGTAAGCAACACAGATTGCGAGTTAGCAATTTAACTTTCTTTGCGAGTTGATCTTGGCAAAGACTTATCTTGCAAGTTTGGTTCCATACTTGTTTAACTTATTTTCTTTTCGCTAGTTTGTTTTCACTTTTTAGTTTATCAAGCCGAGCTAGGCTTATTTACACTCCATCGTTCATCGAGTGGAGCTTTCTTTTATCCTTTTCTTACCGTTACTCTGTCGAATTTTCGTCAAATCTTTTCAACTTAGTTTATTTTTCTTTTACTCGTTTTATTTTCTTAATCCAACCTCCTTTTCGCTAATTAAAAACACAAAAACATTTTCTTTATTGCTTTCGTGTTACATTTCTTTTATTTCTTTCTTAAACTTATGTTTTCTTTAATTGTTAGTATTATTTCTTTTTGTTTCGTTCTTTATTTAGTTTAAGTTTTCAATTAAGTTTTTGTAGTTTAATTAAAATCAAATCAAATCTTTTATAAATCCAATTCATAACACATAACTCACGACTTGAGTAACTTGATCAATTTCACCGCTCGTTGGGACAACGATACCCAGTGGTCACAAGCTTGCTTGCTAATCACTCTGCATCAGTTTTTGGCGCCGCTGCCGGGGAGCGGTTGATTAAGATTAAGTCATTCGTCGTTCGAGACTTGTGTTTTGAAGATCCTTCTTTTTGAAGTTAACGCTTTTCTTAAACATAAAAACAACTAAAAATTATAAAACCTATAAAAGCCAAAAATATTTTATCTTTTCTTTTATAAATTTATAAAAACCAAAAAGATTTTCCTTTCTACTTTCTTTTACATTTTGTTTTGTTTTGATTTATATGATCACTCGTTCCAAGTCTAACTTGAACGAGTTTCCTTATCTTGAAGTGCCTACTAATCGAAGCCGTCGTAGACGAAAACAAAGGATCGTACCCGAGTTACATCCTAACGTTGAAGAGATGAACAACAACGTCCATCAAAATGAGGAACCTCCGGTGGGACCTCAACCTCCTGCAGATCTCCGAACAATGGAAGAGTTGTGTACTCCAACCATGTATGGGCGAGGTAGCCCGATTGCACCTTTAGGAATCGATGCTGCAGATTTTGGACTCAAACACCACATGATCCAACAAGTCCAAAATTTCTGCCAATTTCACGGCTTACCCGATGAGGACGCGAACAAACACCTTGATAAATTCTTAACCGTCACTCAAAGCATGAAACAGAACGGTGTTACCGAAGATTCTCTTCGCCTTTACCTTTTCCCATATTCATTAACTCACCATGCTACCAACTGGTTTGACCGACTCCCAAAGAATTCAATTCACACCTTCGATGAAATGATTTCAAAGTTCCTAGCCAAATACTTTCCACCGTCAATGGTGACCAAGCTAAGAAACGACATATGCAATTTCCATCAACGTCCAGATGAAACCTTGTTCGAAGCTTGGGAACGTTACAAGCTTGCTATTGATCGATGTCCAAATCACAACATGTTACTTGTCACAATCATTGATACGTTCTATAATGGGCTGAACTTACGACATCGTGACACGATCAATGCAGCAGCTGGAGGAACTTTCATGAAAAGACGGCCTGAAGAATGTTGGGATCTCATCGAAAATATGACTGCTCACCATAATCATTGGGATTCTGCTGCTGAACGAGAGTCAATCAGATCTACAACAACTTCTAATCCTGAAATCGCCGCTCTTAACGAGAAATTTGATGCATTTATTGCAAATTTTAACAACAATCGTCAAACCGTCAACACTGTTAACCAAAGTTGCGAAACTTGTGGTGGTCCCCATTCATACCACGTATGTCCGACAATCGGTTCTTTCGCTCAAGAGAATGTGTACGCTGCTAACATAGGTGGTAACCGATACCAACCCCAAGGAGACCGCAATCTCCTCAGCTACCGTTCCACCAACTTTCTTGGACCACCACCAGGTTTTAATAATCCGCCACCAAACCAAAATGTGCAAAGTCATGGTAATCAAGTCAATCAAAATCAGAATCATGCATATCAAGGTTTTAAAAATCAAAATCAAGGATTTAATCAAAACAAGAATTTTCAAAGTAATCATGAAAATTTTGGAAATCAAGGTGCTAATTATGGAAACTTTAATCATGGGAATCAGAATTTTCAAAATCAAGGTCAAGGTTTCAATAACAATGCACGTGGGCAAACTTTTAACCAGAATCAAGGTGTTGTGCAAAATCAATCGAACACGGATGAGTTGTTAGCAGAATTACTTCGTTAAAATCAAAACCAGCAAACCTACAACCAAACCATTTTGCAAAGTCAGCAGGCACAAATTAAAAAACAAGATGAAATGAATCATATGTTGATTAATCAAATGGCTGAATTAAACAAGCGTTTAAATGATCGACCCTCGAGTTCGGGTACCACTTCTTTACCTAGCAACCCGATCGCTAACCCGAGGGGCGATGTCAAGGCGATCACAACACGCAGTGGCGTTTCTTACAAAGAGCCAACGATTCCAACTACCTCTTATACTCCTCCAAAGGTAGTAGACCGTGCAACCGAGGTGACAACGGATACGAGAATTCCTATTCACCAAGGAAGGACCGAAAATATCCAACCTCCGGTGGTTCAATCGTCAAATGATAATGCAAATGTTTCTAAAGGAAAAGCGAAAATTGTTTTTGAACAAGAAGAACCAGTTAAAACTAATCTTCCATATCCTTTTCGTCTTAATGAGCAAAAACGTCAAGATAAAAATGACATAATGAAGGAAAAGTTCTTTAAGATGTTTCAAGACATTCGCTTTGATTTAAGTCTTGCTGATGCTGTTGTGTTAATGCCAAAGTTTTCATCAATGCTTAAAAACTTGTTGAATAATAAGGATAAATTGTATGAAATGTCAACTACACCTTTGAATGC
>LBNU01014652.1:43728-56783 GCA_014162995.1 Artemisia annua
CATCTTCCGATTGAGTTAGAGCATCGCGCCTACTAGGCCCTAAAACATGTGAATTATGATTTAAAAACCGCGGGTGATCACCGAAAAATCCAGTTGAATGAGTTGCATGAACTCCGAGATCAAGCTTATGAAAATTCTTTGATTTATAAGGAGAAAACAAAACGGATTCATGATTCAAAAATCAAAAATCGTGTTTTTAATATCGGTGATCAAGTTTTGCTTTTTAACTCAAGGTTAAAAATATTTTTCAAAAGCTAAAGTCCCGTTGGTCTGGACCGTTTACCGTTGCCCAAGTTTTTCCTTATGGTACTATTGAACTTTCTCAACCAAATGGGCAAAATTTTAAGGTAAACGGTCATCGTTTGAAACACTACTTTGGCGGGGATCTACCTTTGGTGATCCCGGATCTCCAAACATTCCCCAAGGACAACTAAATTCGGGGATAGAGTCAAGCTAAGTGACTCGATGGTCAAAAACAAAGCGCTTCGTGGGAGGCACCCCATGCTTATCTTTTTTTTTAAGTTATTATCTAATAAGTAACGCGAGGAGGGCGACCTCTTCCAATCTTGTGTTTGCTTGGTTTTTTGTGTTTGTGCAGGATTTCTCCAATTCATGATGACTCTCGTGCTCGTGGATCGTCTAATCTCCACTCGAGTCCCATGTCTTGCTGCTTGCTTGGAAATCCTATATCCAAAATCTTATCGACTAATGGTATCTTTGTCATACTTAATAAACGGCCTTAAAATTATTGTTAGGATTACCCTTACCTTGAAAACATTGAGGACAATGTTTATCTTTAGTCTGGGGGGGTGAATCTTCGATTTGATTGACCTAGCACTTTCATCTTTGTCGTTTATTTACGCAACCCCGTTTTCCTCAAAAATCCAAAAAAATTGAAAAATTTTGAAAATTTTCAAAGCAAAAAGCACAAAAAAATGAGAAAAATATAAAAATACAAAAATAGAATAAAAGTTTTGACACCGCGTTTGACTTTCCTACTAGGTAGGAGTGGGAATAAAAATTTTGAGTTGATCCGGGCGTGTTGAGCCCTAGCATGTTCCCTTAACCAAAGATGATCATAAAAGCTTTTGCTAGTTTTGTACACAAGGAGCTACTCTTTTGTCGGCTCCCGTACTTTACTTTATATATGCATGGCTTAAAAATTATCGGCTAAGTATCCGCGGATCTCATTAGTTGAGATTTTCAAAATGCGGAGAATGAGATATGATAGTGTTTATTTAGAAGTTAGTTACCATACGTGGAGTAGTGGTTCTCTTTAAAGCTCATCGAAGGTACTTGTGGCCTTTCGTTCCCATCAGCTTGTTTCACCCCATATCTTGTGTGCTAATTAAAGATGTTAGGTTTAGCCGATGAGTAGTTCTTTATCTTCTTAAGAGAATCTTTGCTTGGGAAATTGGGTACACATCATGGATACACGTCAGTTGAGTTGTATTGTATATCGTTGAATAAGCGTAGTACGCATGTGGTTTCGGAGCTACCCAAAAGCCCGTTGTTATGTATGAGCTAAGGTGCTTTAAGACTTCGGATTGAGATCGGGCCTTGGATCCTAGATTCCAACCCTAGCAGTTGGCGGTAGGTCTTGGATTGAAACCGTGAAGGTTCGGAGTCGAGAAGTTACTAAGGCAAGAAAAAGAAAGAAAAAAGTGAAAAAAAGTATCAAGAAAAGAGAAAAGAAAGAATAAGGATGTATGTTGAAGATTTATGGATTATGAGTTCTAGTGTTAAGACTAAAGTTGGTCGCGCGTGAGGTGCATGTTACGATCCTAGATCGGACGCATAAGGTGCACGTGAAATGTACTCGCCAACTTATGTCTATTTTTGATGAATTCCAAAGTATTTGTATGTATCCAATATCCTTGATGTGGACCACATTTCTCTTGCATACCTTCTTAAGGGAAGATCGATAACTACTTAGCGTTTGAATTTGGTATCTTTATCGGACTAAATCATATTGAAACGAGAAAATATGAAGCAATTCATCTCTCAAATCAATTAAAAATTTCTATATGCACTAAGATTTGGGAGTGGGAGGTGACCACACACAAGTAACTTCCATGAGTGGTATTGGTATCTAACGTCTAAGTAAGTGGTGATCTCGTTTTTGCACTTAGTTTGGGACTTGTGAAAAATCAGGGACGATGAATTTTATCCAATCGGTCACTTTTCTATGAATCGTGTTCTTGCTCTATGACCCTTAATCGTTATCAAAAGATAATGAAAGTCATTCACACCGTCATATGCTAAAATAGTGTAATATATGATGTACATAGTCAAAAACGGAAAGCCGGGGCGTTTTAGGGAATAGATGATTTCGAATTTCTCTTGAACGTTTTGCTACTTTTCAAAGTTAGTAAGGAGAGGTTTTGAAATTATTTACCCTTAAGGCGTGATGTGATTACGGTGCGTGAGGACACGCAATACCTTAGTCTGGGGGATTTTGGTATGTGCTTATTCACATACCTTTTATTCACCATTATTAGACTATTTTGGACCAAAAACTAACGCGAAAAGCCAAAGATATCGTGTTTTTGTGTTTATGACTGTGCAGGTATGGATATTGCTAAAACATCACAAAAAGCAACCTGAAAGCCCAAAAAGAGCACGAGATGTGGAAAAGAGTTTGAAAGAGAAGGAAAAGAAGAAATCTACTCATGAAAAGCCCGTGAAGATGAATTATTTCTCAAAGGCTCAAGAAAGTTCAAGAGACACTTAATCAAAGCTCATTGATGATTATGAAGCTATAACTTTCTAAATCCGAGCAAGTGATCACTTTTACATTATTGAAGATCTTTGGAAAGCTCGTCAACTCATCACCTCAAAGTTATAAGGACTATAGTCGTGTTTTAGAAAGTTAAGATAGTGTCGTATCTCTAGTTTATGCTCTGTATGAACAAAATTATAAAGACTAAGGGGCTAAGTGCAAAATGTAAAACAAGGGATTAGTCACCTAGACTCCCTTAAATACCACCCCATGGCCTCATTTTAGTCTTGGTTAGTTTTTTAGTTTTTCGTTAGAATTTAGTTTATTTTCATGTTGTAGTGTAAGATTTTTATGCAAGCTTTTTATTTCATGTCCAAGTCTTTTACTTTGCTTATTTCCTAGCTTATTTGCATCTTCTTTTCATCTTATTCAAGCTTCTTACTTCTATCTTGATTCAATATAAGCTCACAAAAGTCTTGCACCACCTTTGCATGAGAAGTGATTTTCGTGCCTTATGATTATGACTTGAGCTTATTTGGGTTTTGCTAGCTTGTGAGAGCTTTTGTTACGTTTTATTTTAGCTTATTTACAAGTTTTTAAATAGTTATCTTTAGCTTTTTAATCTTTATTTTGAGTCTAAAATAGTTTTTTTAGTTACAAGCCCTAGAAATATGTTTTGCTTATTTTGATTCGTGAGCTTATTGCATGCTTATTTTGAGTATTGGTTTTGCTTAAGATTGAGTCTAAATAAGTTTTCATTAAGTTTTTATAAAAATTTTACGTAAAAAATGTTTCGTACTCCTTAAACCCCATTTTAGCGAGTATGGACTTATTTAAGTTGATAGCGAGTATGAATTTCTCAAAACTATAGCGAGTAAGCTATTTTCTTTATGCTAGCGAGTTTGTACTTGGCTAGATAGCGAGTATGGTGTGCAAAATACCTAGCGAGTATGCTTCTTTCTCAAAATTGTCTAGCGAGTTTGTTTTGTTAGTGGATAGCGAGTTTCATTAATTCATTTACATAGCGAGTTTGTAATTTTATGTAGCGAGTTTAGTTTTTAGATGACCTAGCGAGTTTGGTTCTCAAGATTGGCTAGCGAGTTTCTTTTCTTTCTCTTTTCATAGCGAGTTTGGCTTTAATTTTATGTAGCGAGTTTGGAATTTTATTAAGGTAGCGAGTTTGAGTTTTTAGTTATTTTAGTTTTCAAGTCCTAATCTTTTTAGTATCGTGTTTATTTCTCAAGCCGAGCTAGGCTTATTTGCACTCTATCGTTTATCGAGTGGAGTTTTCTTTATTTCATTTCCTACCGTTACTCTGTCGAATTTTCTTTTAAATCTCTTAACTTAGTTTAATTTTCTTTTCGTCAATTAAAATTCAAAACAACAAAAACATTTTCTCATTTCTTTCTTTCGTAGAGTAAACTTTTATTTCTTTTAAGCTTTTATTAGTTTCATGTTTTCGAATCTAGTTAAACTTATTTCTTTTCGAGTTGAACTTTATTTCATTTAACTTTTATGCAAATCTTTTGTAGTATAACTAAAAACAAATTCACATCTTTTAAACCATTCATCTCCCATAACTCACGACTTGAGTGACTAGATCAATTTCAACGCTCGTTGGGACAACGATCCTAGGTTCTTGCTTTCACTAGCTAGAAATCCTACATCACTAATCCTTGTTTCAAGTGATTCAATCCCTCATCATCCACCATCATCTAAAGTGCAAGAGAAGAATACTCCTTCAACCTCAAGTTCAAGAAGTATTGTATATATATTGTGTATAGTACTTGTGTAGTTGTGTTTTGATTAGTGTAAGTAGTTTTAGCAGTGCTAGTTGTGAATAGGAGTAGGGTAGTGAAGAAGAATAAGTAGTGAAGTAGTGTATAGTAGTGAAGTAGTTGTGTTGTGAAGAGAAGAAGTTGTGTTGTGAAGAAGAAGTTGTGTTGTGAAGAAGTAGAGAATTCGTGTTGTGTTCTGAGATTGGTTCTAGCTACCATTAGGACCCGACATTTAGCTTTGTGTCGTTAAGCCGGTGTAAGCGACGTTGTGTAAGGTTTTCTCCGCCATAAGGGAGCTTGTTGACATAGTGAAGAAAACACCCGAGTTAGGTGCTCGGGGAGTGGAGTAGGACGAAGAGGAGATTCGTAGCCGAACCACTATAAATCCTTTGTCTCACAGTGCCATTTTTCCAACTCTATCTCCTTACTTATTTACTTACTTTCACATTTGTCATATCATATACTTGTTGATATCGTTACTTATAATTGTGCAAATCTATTGGTGAAACATAAAGTTCGAATTGGTGTTTTGATAAACAAGGTTTTTATAAATTAAAAAGACGTAAAACTATTCAACCCCCCCTTCTAGTTTTCCACAATTGGTATCAGAGCGCCACGTCAAACAAGATTTTTTAAAATATATTGTATTTTAAAACTTGAAATCGATCTATGGAAATGGAAAAATATTTAGAAGGGAAAATTGTTTTTAGACAACCATTTCTTGAAAATGAAAATTTTCTTACATGGAAAAATCAATTCGAAAGTTATGTAAAATCAATAGACTATTATCTTTGGCATGTCATTTCAATTGGTGATATTAAATCGATAAATACTACTTTTGAAAAACAAAATAACTTGGCTAAATTTATTATATACAAAGCTATTTCAAATGTTGAATATGAAAGAATATTTTTTTGTCAAACGGCAAATGACATGTGGAAAAGTCTTTCAAAATATCACCAAGAAGAATGTCAAGCCAAAGAAAAACTTTCAAATGACTTAGTAGCAAAAGAGAGTATAGTAGACAAATATTTAGTTGAAGTAAGTACAAGTGCTACGAGTTCAAATGTCTTATATGTAGGTAATGACGCCGAAAACAACATGAGCAAGGATGAACAAGAAGACTATGAAGAGATGTCAACCAAGAAGGAACTAAGTGACGATGAAGATGATGATTCTAGTTCCGAAAGTGAAGACGAAGAATATGCAAAGGCCGTCAAAGAATTTAAAAGACTCATTAAAAAGCGACAAAGAACACAAGATAAAAGGAAAACAACACGAAGAAAAAGAGTTGATGATGAAGACAAGAAGAACAAAGGGGAATGCTTAGTCGCTCAAGCATCTAATGAAATTTGTCTAGGAATAAATTTGGAGCCCGACGAATGGGTAAAGGATAGCGGGTGCTCAAGACACATGACGGGGAATCGCAAGCTATTCTCTACGTACAAAGCCTACAATGGAGGTAATGTTATTTTTGGTAGTGATCGTCGTGGAAAAATCATAGGCAAAGGTACGATCTCTCAAGACTCCCTAACTATTGAAAATGTTGAGCATGTAGATAATTTAACATACAACTTGCTTAGTGTAGGACAAATATGTGACAATAAGTGTAGGGTTACCTTTACCGATAAAAATAGTGTAATTATTAAGGATGATAAAGTCATAGGTAGAGGAATTAGGAAAGGCGGCGTATATGTCATGAAACTAGGAGATAAATTGGAAGATAGGATATGCCTAGCGACCCTAGATGAAAACTCCACTTTGTGGCATAGGAGATTAGGTCATGCAAACATGCAACAAATCCAATCATTGGTATCTAAGGAACTAGTTAGAAACTTGCCTAGCCTTAAGTATAATCAACACTTTTGCGATGCATGTAAAATAGGAAAACAAGCACACGCTAGTCATAAAGCTAAGAATATAGTATCCACCACTAGATGCTTAGAACTACTTCATATGGACCTCTTCGGTCCATCCGCGGTGCGGAGCTACGGTGGCAATCGCTACACGTTAGTTATAGTAGATGACTATTCACGATACACGTGGACTAGATTTCTAAGCGATAAGACCGAAGCCTTTGAAAAATTTGAGACCTTTAGTAAAATGATACAAAATAAGCTAGGTTGCACTATAGTTTCAATTAGGACGGACCATGGTAGGGAATTTGATAACGAAGTACAATTCGGAAAATATTGTGACTTAAATGGAATATCTCACAACTTTTCCGCCCCACGAACACCACAATCAAATGGAGTAGTAGAAAGGAAAAATAGGACCTTACAAGAGATGAGTAGAACTATGTTAAATGAACAATCTATCCCACAAAAAGTTTGGTGCCATGCCGTAGATACTTCAACATATATACTTAATAGGGTGTCTATTAGAAGAATACTAGGAAAAACTCCTTATGAGTTGCTAAGAGGTAGAAAACCAAACATAGGCTACTTTAAGGTATTTGGAAGTAAATGTTTCATTCTTAACACTAAGGATTATTTTACTAAGTTCGACCCTAAGTCATATGAAGGAATTTTTCTAGGATACTCGCAAAATAGTAAAGCATATATAGTTTTAAATAAAGACACTATGAGAGTAGAAGAATCATTAAACGTAACCTTCGACGAAACTCCTCCACCACCTAGGACATTGCCTTTAGAAGATGATGATGTTATAAAGGAAGATGCTATTGAGGTTAGTAAGACAAAGCCCGTAGGAAATGATATTGAAGAAGAAAACATAGGAGAAAACGAAGTTGTAAATATTAAGGAATCTAGGTCACACCTATTAGACAACATCATAGGTCACCTAAACCAACGAACACTTAGATCACAAGCACAAGACAAAAATTACTTCTTTTGTTTTGTGTCAACAATAGAGCCTAAGAACATAAATGAAGCCTTAAAGGATGAAAGTTGGATTATGGCTATGCAAGAAGAATTAAATCAATTCAAAACAAATGATGTTTGGGAGTTAGTACCAAATCCTAGGAATGTGACTATAATAGGAACTAAGTGGGTATTTAGAAATAAACTAGATGAGAACGGAATAGTTACTAGGAACATAGCTAGGTTAGTTGCCCAAGGTTATAATCAACAAGAAGGAATTGATTATGATGAAACCTACGTCCCCGTAGCTAGATTAGAATCCATTAGAATCCTTTTAGCTTATGCCTGCGCCTTAGACTTTAGGTTATACCAAATGGATGTGAAGAGTGCATTCCTTAACGGTTTTATCAATGAGGAGGTATATGTGGCAAAACCTCCAGGATTAATTGACTTCACAAAACCTGATTATGTCTATAAACTAAAGAAAGCTTTGTATGGTCTTAAGCAAGCTCCAAAGGCTTGGTATGATAGAGTAAAAGCATTCTTGGTTAAGCATAATTATTCCATGGGAATGGTAGATAACGCTCTCTTCACTAAAAGAAATGACCATCATATTATCATTGTTCAAATATATGTCGATGACATTATATTTGGCTCAACTTGTCAGGAAATGTGTGATGAATTTGCCAAAATCATGCATGATCAGTTTGAGATGAGTATGATGGGAGAACTAAACTTCTTCTTAGGACTACAAATAAAACAACTAGAAGACGGAATATTCTTTAACCAATCTAAGTACATTAAGGAGATGCTTAAGAAATTTGGCCTAGAAGACTTTAAACCACTTAAGACACCTATGTCTACGGAAATTAAACTCACAAGAGATGAAGAGGGTGAGTCCGTAGATAATACTAAGTATAGAGGAATGATAGGAAGTCTACTATACTCAATGGCAAGTTGACCCGATATCATGTATAGTGTTTGCCTTTGCGCTCGCTTTCAAGAGGATCCCAAAACCTCGCACCTAGAAGCGGTTAAGCGTATCTTCCGATACATTAAAGGCACTATACACTTAGGATTATGGTATCCTAAGGGATCTGGCATAGAAACCATTGTCTATGCGGATTCGGATCATGCGGGAGACTACGTAGATAGAAAGAGCACTAGCGGTATTTGCACGTTTATGGGATGTTGTTTAACATCTTGGTTTTCGAAGAAGCAAACCGCTCTTGCTATTTCTACCACCGAAGCCGAATATGTAAGCGCTGGAAAGGCATGTCAACAAGCACTATGGATGAAACAAGCTCTCGTAGACTATGGCATTAGGTTAGAAAATATCCCCATTATGTGCGATAATAAAGGAGCTTTAGATTTAAGTAAGAATCCCATTCAACACTCTATGACTAAACACATAGAAATACGCCATCACTTTCTTAGGGATAACGTACAAAAAGGAAACATCACTATAGAAAAGGTAGCCTCGGAAGATAACATTGACGACATATTCACTAAGCCCCTTAAGCGTGAATCATTTAACCACTTGCGTTTAGTATTAGGAATGATGGAACAAATTGATTGAACTTTCTTGAAAAACCCAAAACTTTCTGAAATTTCAAAATTCTGGACACTTTCAAGTGTCAGATGGGCAGACCACTTAAATATATAAGGGCGGCCCCCTTAAAATTAAGGGGACCGGCCTCTATTTAAGGGGGCCGGCCATCTGATGGTGAAAGTTTCTATGTTTTCGTTATTTTCCTCCAAAATCTGAGTCTAGGATTCTGTTTTGCACAAAATCAATAATTGAGATATTTTGTGTGCATAATTATACTTTCAATAAAACCTCAATTTCTTTCCAAAACATTCTCACTATTAGGAAAACTCATTATTGAATAAAAATAAAAACGTTTTTCTAAAATCATGCATAATAGTCTTACTCTCGTTGTTTATGAGTATATAATCTAATGTATACTTATATATAACACTTGGAAGTAAGCAAATTTAATTCAAGGAGACTAATGATTGGTTCTCAAGATCATTTGGTTTTAGGAAGCTATCTTTACTCCACATTTGTTTCATTTAGGCACACACTAGAAAAAATTCAAGAACTTCATAGACATATTTGTTCCATCACTAGTTAGACACTAATAGGTGCCTTTACTCTAAGATTAGTTGCCTTAGTGTACCTTTGTTGCTTATTTGATAATTTGCTTTAAATGCATGCTTGATTATATTCATATATTCTATATGCTTAATTATTTATTAGCTTTATTTGCATGTTTAATTATGCTTAATTATGCTTATATGATTAATTTCTAGCATGTATGCTTTTCATGGAAATTAGACTATGAAAATACTTGCCTAGTTGCCTAAAGAGTTGGTCTTGCCCAAAACCAAATCACAAAACAAACACCTTTCTGAAAATACTTTGCCAAAAACCCAAACCAAGCAACCTAGAGCGTCAGATATGGGCGGCCCCCTTAAATCAAAGGGGTGGTCCCCTTAAAATTAAGGGGACCGGCATCGAATTAAGGGGACCGGCCATCTGTAGCTCGAGGTTTCCTATTTGCTTTATGCTTTTCAGCCCATTTCACCCTATTTTGATCCCTCATTTCCCTGAATTCACAAACACCTTTTATCAACCAAATCCAACACGTATTCCCCTTCCATAAACACAAAATCATCACACTATAAATACCATTCACTATCATAAATGCTCATCCATTCAATAACCAAAATCACCATCATTCAACAACCATCATTAAACAACCATCATGACCACTCCCAACAAACCAAAACCCAAAGCCTCAAGGCTTGCAAAGATGGTTGAAAAATCCACTTGGAAAAGAAAACCAAGCCCTCACAACAATACCGTCATATCAAATGGTGTCGAGCAACCATCAATACCTCCAACCATTTACTTCCCAAACATCAATCCAAATCCTCAAAGTCATTCCTTTGAGCCTTATTACAATCCATACAATCCGGGTCAAAACCCAATCATACCCTCATTCAACTATAATGATCCATACAATTATGGTCAATCATCAAACCACAACCCAAATACATTCCCATCCAACTACACAACACCCACTAAACCACCTCATCTATTCCAAAAAGCCGTGGAAGAACAAAAACTCCGTGGAGATCTCAATGTCATACGTGACCTTAGTGATCTCAATGCAATGCATATTGCACAACGCAACAAAGACAAACCTCCATCATCTCCATATTCAAATTGCTTACCTCACCCACTCAATTTGGATCAAGTCACCAATCACACCTACTATTGTCTTTGTTGCTACTTCCTACAAAAGCAACTTCTTGACTCGAGTCAAGACATTTCATGGATTGAATACCTCCTCACTCGACCTCGCCCATTACCTCCACTTGCTCGATACAATCACAATCCTTCCATTCCATATCCACCACCACAAAACCATTAAAAACATCCTCCATTACCCATCAATAAAATCACCAATCACCCTTTTGTTACCCATGCAAGACCTCTCATGATGGCAACTCGAGTACTTTCTTAGTGTAGTTTTCAAAGACAAGCATACATGTATGCCAATGTACTCTCTTATGTGTTGTAATAAATTTATGAATGAATGTTATTGTCATTGCTATGATTTATTATCCATTGTCTTGCTTTATATGCCTTGCTTTATATGTATGCATGCTATATATATATGTTGTGCTATCTAAATATTTTTGCAAGCATTCCATATCTCGAATTATTTCTTATGACCTCAAAACGAGGGGGAGTATAAGTCAAGGGGGAGCTCCAAGTTAATCGGGATAAACCTTTTTGATGCTAACAAAAAGGGGGAGAAGTGATATAAACTCATATTAATACTTGTATATAAACTAATTTTTCGCTTAATGAGTTTAGATTTTGTAATCATCAAAAAGGGGGAGATTGTTGACATAAATAATGCGTAAAAACGTTATTTATATTTTTCGATATCTCTACGTTTTGATGATCACAAAATGGAAAATCATTAAACGTAAGATTACTACGTAAACAAGTATTAAGCTAGTTTATATCACTATATCCAACTTAATCACTTAAGGTATGAATAAACAAGTGCTTAATACATCTCATGATCAAATGGGTATTTAATTAATTAATAAAAAGTTTATTTAATTATATAAACATATTATATATTTTTGAAAAACAATTTTGGTAATAAAGAAAATTTTTTTAATCATACTAAATACATGAATTCAAATTTTTAACCAAAATCAGTAAGTTTTTCACCAAATAAACTTTTCCCACTAAAGACAAAAAAATCTGGCCGTTACAGCTTGGCGGCCCCCTTAATTATAAGGGGCGGCCCCCTTAATTTTAAGGGGGCCGGCCACAATTAAGGGGACCGGCCACGCTCCGGTGTCAGATTTTGTCAGAATTTTTCCGTATAAATACCACCTTAAATCTGGTATTTTTCCTTACCTCTTGCACGAAAATTTTCAGATCTAAATCTCTCTAAACATCTTTCAAAACTCTTTGATCATTAGATTACTAATGATTGTTTCAAGTGATTCAATCCCTCATCATCTACCATCATCTAAAGTGCAAGAGAAGAATACTCTTTCAACCTCAAGTTCAAGAAGTATTATATATATATTGTGTATAGTACTTGTGTAGTTGTGTTGTGATTAGTGTAAGTAGTTTTAGCAGTGCTAGTTGTGAATAGGAGTTGGGTAGTGAAGAAGAATAAGTAGTTAAGTAGTGTATAGTAGCGAAGTAGTTGTGTTGTGAATAGACGAAGTTGTGTTGTGAAGAGAAGAAGTTGTGTTGTGAAGAAGAAGTTGTGTTGTGAAGAAGAAGTTGTGTTGTGAAGAAGTAGAGAAGTCGTGTTGTGTTGTTAGATTGGTTCTAGCTACCATTAGGACCCGACATTTAGCTTTGTGTCATTAAGCCGGTGTATGCGACGTTGTGTAAGGTTTTCTCCGCCATAAGGGAGCTTGTTGACATAGTGAAGAAAACTCCCGAGTTAGGTGCTCGGGTAGTGGAGTAGGACGAAGAGGAGATTCGTAGCCGAACTACTATAAATCCTTTGTCTCACGGTGCCATTTTTCCAACTCTATCTCCTTACTTATTTACTTACTTTCGCATTTGTCATATCATATACTTGTTGATATCGTTACTTATAATTGTGCAAATCTATTGGTGAAACATAAAGTTCGAATTGGTGTTTTGATAAACAAGGTTTTTATAAATTAAAAAGACGTAAAACTATTCAACCCCCCCCTTCTAGTTTTCCACAATTGGTATCAGAGCGCCATGTCAAACAAGATTTTTTAAAATATATTGTATTTTAAAACTTGAAATCGATCCATGGAAATGGAAAATAATTAGAAAGGAAAATTGTTTTTAGACCACCATTTCTTGAAAATGAAAATTTTCTTACATGGAAAATCTATTCGAAAGTTATGTAAAATCAATAGACTATGATCTTTGGCATGTCATTTCAATTGGTGATATTAAATCGATAAATACTACTTTTGAAAAACAAAATAACTTGGCTAAATTTATTATATACAAAGCTATTTCAAATGTTGAATATGAAAGAATATTTTTTTGTCAAACGGCAAATGACATGTGGAAAAGTCTTTCAAAATATCACCAAGAAGAATGTCAAGCCAAAGAAAAACTTTCAAATGACTTAGTAGCAAAAGAAAGTATAGCAGACAAATATTTAGTTGAAGTAAGTACAAGTGCTACGAGTT
>LBNU01014652.1:57044-69544 GCA_014162995.1 Artemisia annua
AGTTAGGTGCTCGGGGAGTGGAGTAGGACCGAAGACGAGATTCGTGCCGAACCACTATAAATCCTTTGTCTCACGGTGCTATTTTTCCAACTCTATCTCTTTACTTATTTACTTAGTTTCACATTTGTTATATCATATACTTGTTGATATCGTTACTTATAATTGTGCAAGTCTATTGGTGAAACATAAAGTTCGAATTGGTGTTTTGATAAACAAGGTTTTTGTAAATTAAAAAGACGTAAAACTATTCAACCCCCCCCCCCCTTCTAGTTTTCCACATATCCGGTAGTAAGAAATCAATTTAATCATTAAACGAAGATGCAACTCACTCGAGTGTTATCATAATCAATTTACAACTAATAAATAAGTAAAAAAGTTATAAACCTTCATCTTCTTGTGTTACATAGAACCCAACAACATAAATTAAAAGATATTCAATACCAACATTAATTTCTAGAACCTGAAATTTTAGTTTGACACAACACCCAACGCTATCTTATCGTTCCTTTATTTTTCCGAAGTTCTTGAGTTAAAATGTTCAAGCAAAACAATATTTTATCATAACAATTAATTAATATTTAAGCACATTTGCAAGCAACTAACAATATAACAAATCAACTAATATTTAAGCAGATCGATTTTCATATACATAAACAAAAAAATCGAATTAAAACCACTTACTGACTTTGTAGATCTCAGAGTGATGCTTGCTCGATCAAAAAAAAATTGGTGAATTGAGTAACAAGAAATCCGACCCTTGTACATGGATTCAATAAAAAATTGATGAATTCGTTTCTCGTAGATTCGCGATAGGTTCTTATTATGATAGTGGATTTGCAACTATGTTGTTGTTGGTTGCTCGGATTCGCGGCCGGTAGTGTTGTAGTGGTGGTGATAAGGTGGGTGTGGCTAGGGTTTGGGGTGTGGAAGAAAAAGATAGAAAAATGAAATGTTTAGATCCGTAATATTTTGTGGGTGGGACAGTTTATATGACCTGGAGTACCGATAATGCCCCTTTCAGCCTTTCCATTAATTGCAAAGAGATACCTTATTTTTTATTAAATTACAATTTTGTCACTTTTAATATTAACCTTTGATCAAACTAATCTAATGGCTCAAATTCAATTGAATGGTATGTAAAGTTCTGTACAAAAAAGTGATTCTGCATTGAACACTACACTATATATATATATATATATATATATATATATATATATATATATATATATATATATATATATATATATATATATATATATATATATATATATATATATATATACAAACACACACACATATATAGCATAAATAATAACAACAAGCATGGCAAAGGAATCTTAATGACACATTCATTAACATAAATTGCATAGTTAAATCATTCATTAAAATAAAAAGATTATGCCAAAACATAATCATTGTTACAACATACATAGGACTTGAATCCTAAACTAAGTGGAACATCCTATTTCGCCAAGAGAGTGTCATAGAACTTGCTAGTATCAAGCTTGAGGTATTTTATTAGAAAGATGAAAAATATAAGCATATAGTATGCTTAAATTAGGGTGGTTGAGTGATGGTTATGTTGTTGGCTCAATGGAGGTATATCTTTGGTTGCATGGATGTTTGAGGGTTTGTTGGTAGAGAGCTTGGAGGTAGTGAGTTTGGAATGGAGTTTGTTGATTGAGGGTTTGGATGTTGTCTTGGGTGAAGGTTTAAACATGCAACATAGGAATGGCATGTGAAGTTGTAGGAGGTGGTGGTGACACTCTTTGTGTTGGAGACATATTTGAGCTTGGGTAATCATGAAAGCATGATGAAGGTATGGATGAAAGAGATGCTTCATGAGTGGATGGTGTTTTGGATGTTGCATTTGTAGAATGAGCAATATGTGGAGTGTTGACAATGAAGTTAGGGTTGTTGTTTTGGGATTGTGCATGCTCATCATATGAAGGAGCATTGGTGGAAGCAAGTATGGGTGATTGGTTATGTTTGTGAGATGGGTTATTTGTGTGAGTATGAGGTTTAGGAGTTGGTTGATTTGGAACAACATCACTTGTGTTTTGACAAGAGTCAATTTTTCTCCTCCAAACAGGTCTTACAGAGATCTTTGCAACTCTTGAGAGTTTAGATCTTGGGTTGTTGGGAGATGACATGTTTGGTTGGGTGAGCATTTATGATGAAAGAGAGGTATTTATAGTGTAAGAAAGTGTGGTTTATGAAGGTAAATTTTGAGGGGTAGTTTAGGACAAAATGTGTTTGTGAATTTTGGGAAGTATAAGGTGAAATGGGTCAAAAAGTGAAAAAGAAAACAGTAACCCTGACCATCAGATGCCCGGTCCCCTTAAATAGGGGCCGGTCCCCTTAATAATTAAGGGGGCCGCCTTGTGATTTAAGGGGGCCGCCCATCTGGTGTTTCCCAAGTTACCAAAAGTGGGTTTTTGGCAGAAAATTTTAGAGAAGGTTGTGTGTTTGGGTTTGTTTTCAAGCAAGTTCAACTCTTTGAGGCAATATATGATATACTAGTCATGTATATAAAACATTATGTCCACAAGATTAAGTAAACAAGCAATTTTTAATAAGCATGCAACCTACTCATCAAGCAAGTAAATCATATGAGCTAAGAAACAACAAATCATGCCAAGCATATAATTAATTATATGAATATTAAGATTAATGAACTAGTTCATTGATTCTTAGTAGTGCCTATGTGCAACAAAAGGAGAGTTATGATTGTATGGACATCAAGACTTGTTAAAAACAAGATTCAAGTAGGCAAACCATGATTCTCTTGATATGATTTGGTTTTCTTATAAGTGTCATATACACAAAAATATGTGACAAATGTGAGATTATCATTGATAGCTGATGTGAGTAAAGTGGAGTACTATTTCTCGGTTCGTTGTCCCAGCGAAGGTATGAATGGAATTATCGATTTCCGGTCGTTATTCGTGAAATGAATGGGAATAAAAGTGAGATATTGGATTTCTAAACTACAAACATCAAAAATAAAAACAAACAAATAAAGCATATAAAACAAATAGGGAAAGCACAAATAACCTAAAACCTAATCTAATCTAAAAACGCGTAACTATTTTAAAAACTACGTAAGTGCGCAAAAATAAAAATGAAATAAGAGCTACGCTAATCCTACAAACGTGAAATTAATTTTCCTATATTCTAAAATCTAAAAGAAAATTTTGAGAAAAAGAAAAAGAAAAATATTTTTTTTTTTATTTGTTTATTTTGAATTTAAATCTATATAAAAGAAAATAAATGTTTAAAAATAGAAAATGAAAAGCAAAAATCAGGAAATTTTTAAGAGAAGTAAACTAATCTACCCTAATACTAGGAAAAATAAGAATTTTGAAAAAGCTTTTGAAAATAAGCTACAATAAGCCTACACAGTTTTATTAAGCTAATAAGAAGAAAAAGAAAAAGGTATAAAAGATTTAAAAGTACAAGTCTTGGCATAAAAATCCCAAGGGTAAACTGGTTGCAGGTTTGTGTTGAGAGTTGTTAAAGTGCATGAGGTCCCTGGTTCGAACCCAGGTGAACCTCTTTTTGAAAAACATTTTTATTTTTACACTTTACTTAAAGAAACTCATTAAACTAATGAGAATTATCATTCTTAAAACTAACAACTTTTATAAAACTTAACTAATAAAAAGATTAAAGGGAAGAATAAGAGCAGTTAACAAAAGTAAGTAAGTATATCTAACCAATTCAAAACTGAGCAAAAGTAGCTTATTAAGCCTAATAGCAGTCAAGATTACGGCAATCAAATGGGCATCAAATTGAAGAATAAGCATAAAGATAGAAGGCTACTACAGTAGGCTAACACACGAATCAAATATCTAACTATAAGCTACACTAGTGAATGAGCTAAGGGCTGATGCAAAAGGCTGGTAAGATACCATAAGAATGCATTCCTAAGGGAGTGTAGTACAAGCTAGTGAAAAGCCATTTAATAAGTCCTAAAGAACACAACAAACAACAACATATCTAGATAAGCTAGCAAGCTACAAGTATACCAATAATCAGACCAACAGGAGGTTATTAAGAGCTAGTAACAAGCTGATCTAAAGAGCTTATTTGGACAGTTGTAAAAGAAAAAGGCCTGCAGTCCTAGAGAAGGCTAGTTTGAGTCTAAAAATAAGCAACTAAATGAAAACCTTAAGCTGTAAAAGCTCAAAACAAATTAAGTTCAACAACTCAAAATCTAAGAAAACCAATTATTGTAAACATGGGGCAACTACTGAAGCTAAAACATGGAAATGAAAAGGCTTAGCTGGTTAGATAAAGGCTGATGCAGGGGAGTGTGCAGGCCTAAGGCCTTACTAAAAGCTACCTAAAAGCTTACCAAAACTACAAGCTACCTTATGTAACCATCAAATATAAGAAGATAGCTGCAAGGACTATCTATAAACTGAAAATTAAACATAAACTTCAACTAGACAAGTAGAAATTATGCTAAGAAAGAGGTGGTCTGGACAGGTTATTGTGCAGAAATGCTATAGGGTGAAAGTGGATCAAAATGAGTTTAATGCAAAAACCTTTTATGCAGATCTATTCAATAACCTCTATAAACTAGAAATGAATACTAACTAACAACTAAATGCAACAAATTCAGATTATGCAATGAACTAATATTTCAAACAGTTTGAGTTCATGAAATTTGGAAAACTTACTTAAATCCTATAAATCTGAATGAAAATGATTACAAACTCTTATAAACTACTGCTAATACCAATTCAAAGCTAAATCAAACCTAGGTTAAGTCCAAAACAAGTATAAACCAAACCAAGTTTANAGCAAATGGGCATCAAATTGAAGAATAAGCATAAAGATAGAAGGCTACTACAGTAGACTATCACAAGAATCAAATATCTAACTATAAGCTACACTAGTGAATGAGCTAAGGGCTGATGCAAAAGGCTAGTGAAAAGCCATTTAATAAGTCCTAAAGAACACAACAAACAACAACATATCTAGATAAGCTAGCAAGCTACAAGTATACCAATAATCAGACCAACAGGAGTTTATTAAGAGCTAGTAACAAGCTGATCTAAAGGGCTTATTTGGACAGTTGTAAAAGAAAAAGGCCTGCAGTCCTAGAGAAGGCTGATTTGAGTCTAAAAATAAGCAACTAAATGAAAACCTTAAGCTGTAAAAGCTCAAAACAAATTAAGTTCAACAACTCAAAATCTAAGAAAACCAATTATTGTAAACATGGAGCAACTACTGAAGCTAAAACATGGAAATGAAAAGGCTTAGCTGGTTAGATAGAGGCTGATGCAGGGGAGTGTGCAGGCCTAAGGCCTTACTAAAAGCTACCTAAAAGCTTACCAAAACTACAAGCTACCTTATGTAACCATCAATTATAAGAAGCTAGCTGCAAGGACTATTTATAAACTGAAAATTAAACATAAACTTCAACTAGACAAGTAGAAATTATGCTAAGAAAGAGGTGGTCTGGACAGGTTATTGTGCAGAAATGCTATAGGGTGAAAGTGGATCAAAATGAGTTTTGTGCAAAAACCTTTTATGCAGATCTATTCAATAACCTCTATAAACTAGAAATGAATACTAACTAACAACTAAATGCAACAAATTCAGATTATGCAATGAACTAATATTTCAAACAGTTTAAGTTCATGAAATTTGGAAAACTTACTTAAATCCTATAAATCTGAATGAAAATGATTACAAACTCTTATAAACTACTGCTAATACCAATTCAAAGCTAAATCAAACCTAGGTTAAGTCCAAAACAAGTATAAGCCAAACCAAGTCTACTGTTCCAAACAGCCTTTATCTAACAGTTTACACTAGAGTATACTGATTTAATCCTCAAGCTCACAATTTAATGTTCAAACTCAGTTCTAAATCAATATTAGTCATCAAATCAACAACTAATTCCAGCATTCAACAGTTCTAACTCAAATCTCACAAATCAAATAGTAAGTGTGCAATCTACTAAGCTAAACTATGAAATCAAACAACACAAAAAGATTTGGAGCTCAAAACATCAAACCGTTAATCAAACTGAGTAAAATATCACTGTAAGAAATCAATGCAACAGTAATACGCATATATATCAGATTCTACACTATCTATTTAGCACATTGAATTCTATACTAAATGAAAGATGAATAAGAACTTGAAAAATGAAATTGAAAACTTACTTATGAGTTCTCAGCTCCCTGAGAACCTCCAAAAGCTAGCCTACCTCTAAGATAGGCTCAAATCACTTACTATAATCAATCACCAGATCTGAATTATCCAAATCATTCAATCAACCTAATCTGTTGACTTTCATTAACCAGAGCTTATTTGACCTTGTTGAATGGAAACTAAGTACTAAACTCACTACATTCTATCATTAAGCTTGAATAAGCTACTGAAAACAGTAAATGAAGGATAAAAGCAATTTGAGACAAAGAAGTTTAAAAAGAAAACTGAATTTGCATTGAAATGAAAAGCTTGAGTACAATACTTGAGGAAAATGAAAGCTGAATTTAAAACGTTATTACAAAATAAGCTATAAGCTAAAATTACCACTACTCTATACTATACTAAGCTACACCTAAAGTCTAACAGCCTCCAACTGTGAGAGAGATCCTCTATTTATAGCCTTGAGTGAGGGGTGCCTGAGAATCATCCAGAATCAGCATCATCCAGCGAATATTCCAATTAGATTCCATGTGACGTCTAAGCACCAATCAAAACCCTGGAATCAGCCTCGTGACGCGTCTTGACCTATCAAAAACTCCCACGTGTCATTCCCGTTGTCAGGAGGTGTCAGGGTGTGGGGATTTGTCCATAATACCCTTAATACGAGGAAATTTAGGGTGGAAGTGGGTAATTGGTGATTAGGGTTCTTGAGATTCTGGTAAATGGTGAATTGGGGGAAAAAATGAGCGCGTGTTCATTTATTTTTTATATTTATTTGTCTTGGTTGGGTCGGGTTATGTGGGAAAAAGAATGGGCCGGGTATAAACATTAAGATTGGGCTTTGGGTTTAAGATTTAAGAACCAGGCTTATGAAATGTAGCTTCATTAAGGCAAAACAACAAGGACCAATATTGTAACTTTCTAAATTCCAAGGACCTTTTCTGTAAATTTAATCCAAGGACTGATCTTGACTTATTGTAATTCTTGAAGGTCTTGATTCGCCATTCTGAACTCAAATGTGAAAAATACTTCCCCAGCTCCGGCTTTTGATCCTTTTCCAATTACGTGCTCGTGTTATCGGATTTTCTTGGTTTTTTGTCCAATTAACACATATCCGTACCTGCATTTTCAAAAACACAAAAACAACAAATATCTTTGGCATTTGTTAGTGTTTTCGGTTATTTTGGTCTTAAAATGACGAATAATCGATATGTGATTTTACACATATCAAAATCCCCCAAACTAAGATATTGTCGTGTCCTCACGCAATGGGATTCAATCACGCTTTAGAGATAAATAATTTCATAACTCTTTTTACTTAACTTTGAAAAGTAGCAAAATGTTCGAAAGAGATACGAAACCATTTATTCCCTTAAACGCCTCGTTTTACCATTTTCTTTGTTCCTCCATTTATTTCACTTATAACTTACAAACTTTTCACAACTATTCGAGTGACAGTGTATCGACTTTCATTATCTTGAGATAATTATTAAGTTCATCGAATAGAAACACAATTCATAGAATAGTGACCAAAAGGATAAAATTCGTCATCCTTGATTTTTCACGAATTCCCAAACTAAGCTTATGAACGAGATCACCATTTATTTACAAGTTAGATGTCAATACTACTCATCGTAGTTACTTGTGTAAAAACCCCTTGTTCCCAAATCTTAATGTATCTAGAATTTTTTACTTATGTTGAGAAATGAATTTCTTCATGTTTCTCGTTCCAATATGAGTTAGTCCGATAAAGATACCAAGAATCCTAACGCTAAATAGTTATCGATCTTCTCTTAAGAAGGTTTGCTCGAAAAATGAGGTCCACATCAAGGATACTGGATACATACATAGACTTTGGAATACATCGAAATAGACATAAGTTGGCGAGTACATTTCACGTGCACCTCATGCGTCCAATCTAGGATCGTAACATGCACCTCACGCGCGACCAACGTTAGTCTTAACACTCAAGCTCATAATCCATAAATCTCAACATAAATCCTTATTCTTTCTTTTGATTTCTCACTTTTTCACTTTTTTTTCTTTTCTTTTTCTTGCCTTAGTAACTTTTCAACTCCGAACCTTCACGGTTTCAATCCAAGACCTACCGCCAACTGCTAGGGTTAGAATGTAGGATCCAAGGTCCGATCTCAATCCGAAGTCTCAAAGCACTTTAGCTCTTATGAATATCGGGCTTTAGGGTAGCTCCGAAACCACATGCGTACTACGCAATACAACGTAAAACAATACAACTCAAAACAATGGGGTGTATCCTTGATGTGTACCCAATTTTTCAAGCAAAGATTCTCTTAAGAAGATAAAGAACTAAATTTCGTCAAAACCGAGACATCTTTAATTATTTTACACAAGATATGGGGTGAAACAAGCTGATGGGAACGAAAAGCCACAAGTACCTTCGATGAGCTTTAAAGAGAACCATTACTCCACGTATGACATCTAACTTCTAAATAAACACTATCATTTCTCGCTCTTCGCTTTTTTAAAGTTCTCAAATAATGAGTACTCGCGAATACTTAGCCGATAATCAAGCCACGCATATTTAAAGTCAAATACGGAAACTTGCAAACTCTAGAAAAGAATTCGCATTTTCTAGCTTCTTTTGATGTAAAAGACTAGCGAAAGCTTTTAAGCTGCGCATATATAAAGTAATGTACGGGAACTTGCAGATTCTAAAAGAAGAATTCGCGTTTTATAGCTCCTTGTGTACAAAACTAGCACAAGCTTATGTGATCATCATTGGTTAAGGGAACAAGCTAGGGCTCAACACGCCCGATCAAGTCAAAATATTATTCCTACTCTCGCCAACAAGAAAGTCGAAACGGTGTCAAAACACTTATTTGAATTTTATTCTATTTTTCACAACTTTTCAACATTTATAACTTAGAAATTTTCAAAATTTTCAATTTTGCTATTTTTGAGGAAAAACGAGGTTGCATGAGTAACGACACAAATGAAAGTGCAAGTCAAATCAAATCGAAGATTGACCCCCCCAAACTAAAACGAAACATTGTCCTCAATGTTTGAAAAGGTAAGGGTAATCCTAACATAAGTCTAGGGCCGTTTATTAATTATGCCAAAGATACGTTAGTCGATAAGATTTAGGATATATCGCGAACTTCCAAAAGCATGAATAATGAGACTCGAGTGGAGATGAGATAAACAACGAGCACGAGAGTCTTCATTAATCGGGAAATTCCTGGACAATCAACACAAACAACCACGAAACACAAGATATGGAAGAGGTCGCCCCTCCTCACGTTATTGGTTAGAAAATAGAAAGAAGATAGAATGATAAGCATGGGGTGCCTCCCACGAAGCGCTTATTTATTAACGAGTCGTATAGCTTAGACTCGCCCCGAATTTACTTAATCTTGGGGGAGCAAATGAGACGGACACCCGGCATAAACGGAGATGCCGGGGTCAAAAACAACATCCTCACTCCCGGTGGAGTGGAAAGATGGAGAAATGAGAGGATAAGTATAGAAAGGGTGAAACACNAGGTTGCAAAAGAATAAAGTCAGAATACACGTGATAAAGATAAGGTCAACTTGATATTATGTAAGACACAAAATTGATAAACCGACCACAATCGGTGATGTCTGAGACTACATTACGCAATACAAAACTTCTATAACACTCGCGTACGAGTTAAATGGACAAAAGAATATTATTCTCTCGAAAAATGGAACTCAGTGTATATTAGCACAGGCTAATTAAAGCCACAAAACTAAACTCTACAGTTACACTCACTCGTAATACTTGTATATCGTCTTGCCTGGTTGAAAGAGCAATTATACACTCAACTTCTGTGATGAGCTGAGAGCGTTCATATGTTGAAGATGAAGGGTAGCCAAAAGTCCTTGCCATGTTTCTCCGGGTGCACCAGCTACACTGAAGTTGAGAAGCTTCTTTTGTTTCTTGTAGTAGTCCTCCAAAGGTTTGTTCTATAGATAAGATTAAAAAAATATATAAACATAATTCCCCTGTAACATTAATAAATCACGCAGACTATTCATTCTAGCTTAGGTTAAATGTACCATGGAGTTGCGCACACTAAGAATATCTTGGTAACGTGCTACATGATGCTTCTGCAAACATTCTTCCGTGCACTTGAAATTTAAGACCAAATCTATGTCGGCAACTTGATCAAGAATCTCCTGTTGTAAATGAACAAGTATTAAACTCCGCATATCACAGATGCACTATATAAAAAACTTCAAGTTAGGCGATAAATATTCCAAGTCATCCAACTCGCTTGAGAGCTAAAATTGTCATGAAGGATCCAACATTCGTATATGATGTTTCATTTCCTTATAATCAAACAACACTAACTAAAAAAAATTGGGCTTGTGACATTGCAATTACAAAGTGATTATCTAGTCGCACAAGATCAGTTTGTAGTGCCTGATATAGTAAAACTGTTCCATTTATCAATTACACAGGGACAGATAACAAGTCTAAAAGTAGCTGCAATGAAATCTGTTCTGCCTAAATCATTTATTAGAGTCAAATTTCACAGAAATCTTCAAATAATCAGAATTTCCAAACATTTAACTAATTTGTAAACTTCATCTCCTAGCTTATTATCCAAATCCAAAAATCCCATATTACTTCCAGATAATAAAGGCGAATAACAAGACAGATAACAAAAAAAGGACACACATACACACAAAGATACTGAAGACTTACAGCTTGCAGTGGTGTCCTCGGAATCCCACTTAAAATAAAACCAGTTTCACCCCTGTAAAAACCTTCCTCCAACCTTTTCGACAACAAACCAAATATCACTTCTTCCGGCACTAACTTCCCTTCATTCACGGCACTCGCAATCTAATTTCACAAACAAAACACATACAAAAGTCAAAATTTTAACATAGTACTTTGAAACAAGTCCATACATATAGACCCCAAATTTCCAAGGGTGTCTTATTTCAAAGTACTTAGAAGGTGTTTGTTTAATATTATTTACGGGCTTGAGCTTATGTGATTTCAGCTTATGTTTCATAAGCTCATTTTTTCCGGCTTATTTTGGAACTTATGCGCACACATAAGGTTATTACGATACAAAAATATTATAAGTTCCACAATTTGGTAGAAAAAATAATCTTACAAAACATAAGCCAAAATCACATGAGCACATAGGCCAAAAAAAAGGCTTAGCCAAAATTTCTAGCTTATTATGAGACTTATGGGCTTATATAAGCTTATATAATAAGCCGGAAAATTTGGGCTTATGAAATATACGATGAAATGAAATAAGCCCGTAAGCCCACAAATAAGCCTAAACAAACACCCCTTGATAAAATGATGATTAGTTTTTAACCAAAATCCCCTATTTCCTAACTTAACAAAGAAAATTACAAAACAAATTTTAGTTGTTTTCTTTATAACCCACAACCCTCCCTCCTTTTCTTCAAAATAAACATCAACTAAACGCGTTTTCTATATTTTCAATAGTTTTGTGGAGATAAATTTCCCTTTCAAATTTTTACAAAACTAGTTCTCCAACTAAACGCACCCTTATTATTTCCTATTTTTACAAAATAAGCAAATCCAAACACCCTCGTAAAACATTAAACTCACATCCAAACAAATCACCTTTTTATAAATATCAGATCTTGGGTTAAGCTCCTGACGAACAAGAGTCCCCATAGAAATACTGGGAACATTCAAAAGCTTGGAAAGCTTATGAGCAAACACTTGTCTATGATCACCCATAACAACCCACTGCACACCTCGTCCCGACACTGATCCCAATGAATCTTCCATTTCCGATGAACTCTCGTATTCACTATCATCGTATTCGTATTGCAGCTGTGCGGCTGATCCGTACAAACGGCGGTTAAGAGGGTTTGATCGGAGGAAGGTGGCGGTGGTTCTTAGGCGGGTTATGATGGCAGCCATGACGGCTGGGTTAGGGTTAGGGTTAGGGTTAGGGTTAGGGTTTTAGAGATGGGGATTGTTAGGGTTTGGGCAAAAGTGAGATGAATGGTGGTGCTACAAGGTTGAAAAAGAAGAAGGGGTGTTTTGTTTTTTTGTTTATTTGCCCTTTGAGATTTATGAATTGTAAATACTCGCCCGGACTTTAAAGGTAAGCGTTTAGTTGTATAATTTTCTAGACAAGTAAATAGTTTTTCTTCTATAGCAGAGATGAGTTGAGAATTTTGAAAAGCCGTTTACATGAAGCGTGCATTAAAAATCAACATGTTTTTATTCTTTTCACGTTTGATACTTTTAGTTTTATTGCACCTGAGCCAGTGGAGCTCCTCAACAGAGTTCAACGTGTTATGCATAGTAATGTTACG
>LBNU01014652.1:74544-92117 GCA_014162995.1 Artemisia annua
ATTACACGCACAAAAAATTAGATTGAATGCATATTGTCTGTTTGCTTGCACATACTTGTCGAAAGTCTTTATGAAAATAGTCTATTTACCTTCAGGTAGAAGTGTGACTGTCTATATCTTATATTCATCATATCTCGCTTTTACGGGATTGGGTATTGTTGTTGTAGTAGATGTAAATGGTTATAAAACTTGAATATGAATAAGGTTTTTATGATTTATTAATCCGATCCATTATCACCTATTGACAGTTTAAAATATGTGACTATCCAAATTTTAGGATACATGTACCTTCCAGGACGTCAAAAGCCAAATAAGATTTTTTCACGACTTAAATAATTCTGAATGACGTACACCGGCCGTACTGAATCCCAAAAAAAACGTTGACGACTTTTTGTTCGTCTAGAACTCCAATTACAAATAAGAAGGGTGCATTTCCTGGTAGTTTCTAAATTTCAATGGTAAACCGTACGGCAGCTCGTTTTATAATTTTCATTTTGTCAACACGCGCAAAAAACATGGACTTTTAGTTTATTAACTCTTCGTTAAAGTCCAAATATATGAGTAAGTATATAAATAGCTCAAATTTGTCACAAAGGATGCTCATTACCGGTTTAACTTCCATTCCTTTGCATATATAAATAGCTATACAAACACATTAACTAACGCTTTACTCACACATATCCGGTGTATTGCGAGTAAACAACCTTTTATGGACAAAGAACAACAATACAAACGTGTATTTAAACATTTGGACGTGAACGGTGACGGGAAGATATCGCCACCCGAGCTCCAAATTTGTATTGGTAAGATAGGTGAGGACTTGTCACTGGAGGAAGCAGAGTTCGCGGCAGAGTTAATGGACTCGGATGGTGACGGGTTGTTGAGCTTCGACGATCTGGTTAAAGTGGTCGAAAGTGCTAATGAGGAAGAGAAAGTGAAAGACTTGAAGTTGGCATTCAAGATGTATGAAGAAATGGAGGGTTGTGGTTGTATAACTCCTAAGAGCTTGAAGAGAATGCTTAGCAAATTAGGCGAGTCGAGAACCGTTGACGAGTGTGAGTTAATGATCAAGAAGTTCGACCTTGATGGCAATGGTGTACTTGATTTTCAGGAGTTTCAAGACATGATGTCGTGATCTTGAACTACAAAATGAGTTTGTATAAAATCGATTTCACGTGTGCAAAAATACAATGGTAGCTAGGTTGGGTGGTTAGATTTACATCCATATATAGATATATTCGTCTATTCATAATCTTTCAATCTTTTGTAGCCTATGTTATTTTCTTTAGATCTTTTATTTTGTTGCATTGTCCATGTTTTGTGTATGTGATGGTTCAATGTGCATCTAGTTGTATATACATTTCTGCAATATATTTGAATCTCAGTTGTTATTGTATTTGTATACGAGTAAATTTTGTATATTCACACATATTAGTAATTGTTGAAGTAAAATCTTGCGTCTTAAATAAGCAAAATAGATCCTCCAGACGATTCTACTTGGTCATTCGGATTCTTGTAAGAAAGAAACACGTGTTAGCATCGCCCCGGGTTTTATCCCAGGACCAAGCTCCGGCGTGAGAATTAGTATTTGATATTAAGAGTAATCTAAGTGAAAGTAAAAGTGAATTAATGAAGTTACTATAGATGAAAATTCTCCTTCTTTATATAAGGGAGTTGTTCTTGTCCGTGTCGGATAGTTCCAAATTCTTTATATAAGGGAGTTGTTCTTGTCCGTGTCGGATAGTTCCAAATGAGATAGTGATGCTTTTGAGTAGTAACTGTGACCTTTCTCTTTTTGGCTTCTACTTCATTCTGAACGACTGTCGCTTACTTTTTATATCAGGTTTGACTTTGGATCCGGAAGTAACCGTTGAGCCGAACGACCGGATGAAGTTCGTTCGGATCTGGCGTTCGTTCGTCATGGGCCGTTCGGCGACATACGCCAACAGTAATGATATTAAAAACTATTGTTGTGATTGAGTTTTTCTTAAACAACAATTATACCATTATACTAAGCATTGGGCTTTGCAGCTCGATTACTATTGCAACCCGACCCGTCCCAACCCAAAAGAAAAAAATGGGTTATATAAAAAACCCGCCCCTGTTCATTGTCACTCACACTTCACGTTCACTCCACCTAACTTTAGATCATATAAATACATAAAAAATCCATGTCCCAGGAGTGAACGTGAAGTGTGAGTGACAATGAACAGGGGCGGGTTTTTTATATAACCCATTTTTTTCTTTTGGGTTGGGACGGGTCGGGTTGCAATAGTAATCGGGCTGCAAAGCCCAATGCTTAGTATAACGGTATAATTGTTGTTTAAGAAAAACTCAATCACAACAATAGTTTTTAATATCATTACTGTTGGCGTATGTCGCCGAACGGCCCATGACGAACGAACGCCAGATCCGAACGAACTTCATCCGGTCGTTCGGCTCAACGGTTACTTCCGGATCCAAAGTCAAACCTGATATAAAAAGTAAGCGACAGTCGCTCAGAATGAAGTAGAAGCCAAAAAGAGAAAGGTCACAGTTACTACTCAAAAGCATCACTATCTCATTTGGAAGTATCCGACACGGACAAGAACAACTCCCTTATATAAAGAAGGAGAATTTTCATCTATAGTAACTTCATTAATTCACTTTTACTTTCACTTAGATTACTCTTAATATCAAATACTAATTCTCATGCCGGAGCTTGGTCCTGGGATAAAACTCAGGGCGATGCTAACACGTGTTTCTTTCTTACAAGAATCCGAATGACCAAGTAGAATCGTCTGGAGGATCTATTTTGCTTATTTAAGACGCAAGAATCCGAATGAAAACTTTACATAAAAAATCCATGTTCAACATTCGAACCTGCAATTAAACATCAAACTATGAATAATATACAAATACAATAGTTTGATGTTTAATTGCAGGTTCGAATGTTGAACATGGATTTTTTATGTAAAGTTTTCATTTTTTAAAACTTTTTTGGGTTAACTATAATTTAGATTTTAAGGTGTTTTGATTTTTTCTGTTAATTACTCTTTAGGTTAACTATAAGTTTTGATTATGGGAAAACCAAAAATTTAGAAATTAATTTATTTAGGTGGCAAAATTTTATGTCCAGGCTTAGGTTACCTAAAAGAAAGGGAGAAAATTATTGTTATTATGAAGTTCTTAAGTGATAAATAGTCTTTTCGTTACAGTTGCAAATTATCAGTTGTTTTCAGTTTTTTTTGGCTTGATTAGCATTTGTACAATTTGCACCTCCTTATTTTTACTGAAGGCAGCGGCTTTCATCATTCGCTTATGAAAAATATTAGTCAAATGAGTTGTATGCATCCTAGATTTATATGGTTTGAGGTTATGTGTTTCTATATGTAGAACTGAAATGAATTTCTTAATGTTAGTAGCCGTTGTTTATAGTAGAAGTAGCAGCGAGTGTTCATTATAAAAAATGCTGAATAACTATTTTTTTCGTCCGAGGAAGAAGCATATAAGTATTACTTCTGTAGTAAGTTACAATATTGGTTATGAGGTTAAAAAAAATGCATGACAAGTTATCATGTAAGTCCGTGATAAGTTTGGGAGCAGGTAGTAACATAAAGATGTATTTTTTGGCTGATTGATGTTAGATTTCTTATGTTAATGTTGTCTGTGATGAGGTTGGATGGTTTCGTTTCTAATTTGGTTTTTCAAATTGGTGTTGTAGGTATCGCTAAGGAAATAGGTTTGTGAGAACAGCCATTTCTTCGCGGGGTGTTTACACTAACTCAATCATGCCCGTTTCGTTTGGTTGTAAGTTATGTTACCGGAGTTGTTTGAGGTCTGAGAGCGGCCGTATCTTGGCAGGGCGTTGATCACATTCATCCCCTACCACAACTGTTATGATGCTTGGTTTATTGATACTTTAATCACATTCATTGTGGTGGATGAGCGTTGGCCGCACCTTGGCGACACAGTACCACAGTAGTGGTGTTTGCAGCCATGGCGGCTAAGAAAAGGTGGAACGTTTGTGGTGTTCATTGTTCGACAATCAAGACACTGTTGCGTTTGGGGTGGATGGATTGTGGTGGGTGAAATCGGTCCGTATCTTGGCAGGGCAGCACGTCATTGTGCTTGCAACCATGGCCGGTCACATACCATTTTATCCCCTCCCACAACTAATATGATGCTTTGTTTATTGATGCTTTAATCACATTCATTGTGCTGGTATTCACTATTGGTATTCATGTGCGCCCAACACACACAGGAAACTGTAGCTGGATCTCCCAAGTGTGGAGGCACCAATTTGGGGTTGCAATTCACTATTGGTATTCCTATGCTTTGAATTGGTTCGGTAAAGCTGAGATTGTCTGCATCTTAGCGGGGCAACTTATTATCGTTGCAGCCATGGCGGATGTATCCTCTTTATTTGATAGCCTTTCTGAGCCTTTTGTACGACGATATTGACACTTTTTAAGGAATGTGTGGTCCAGATGGCATGCTTATTTGATTGCCTATTGATCCGTAATTTGCCAAGGCAAGGACCGGATGGCATGATTATGCAACTGTGCTTCTTTGCAGCCATGGCGGTCTTTGATCTTATCATTTTTTCTCTCAGTCTATGTTTCGGTGGATTACTGTTAATGTGGGGTGCATAGATTTTAGGGCGATGATGATTGTTGTAATTTCAGCGAGAAGTTTTGGCCCTAAATTAGCGAGGCAATTACCGGATGGCATAACATATATGTCTCCTATGCAACCGGATATCTTTGCATCCAAAGAGTGGTTGGCCTACTTCTATGACCTGATCAAGATATACAAATCTGAGCCTAATATTTGATTGCGACGATGATATGACAGAAGAATTGGATATGGGATTTGATGATATGATAGGTTAGGCACATTAGGATAACTTAACATGCGTGTTTCACTTTTTTCTGGTTTTTTTTTTTATATGAATTGGATATGGGTTTTGATGATATGACAAGCTTACTGAATTTGATCATTTGAATGCAGGAAAGATATCTTTCAGGATGAAAATAAACGCGGAATAGTGGTGTTAGATGATATGACAAGGTTACTGGTTTTAAAACCATCTAACAGTAGCGGGCTGCCAAATTGTTTGGTCAGGCCTTCTGTATGAAAAGGCGGTTCACTGACATGGATTCAGGTTAGTGTTCAATGGTGTTGTCGTGTTAATCTACATTGGGTTGCAAAACTTTCTTCACGGGAGGAATAGACACTAACCACGCCTGCGGCCACCTGTTTGTACAGGTGCACAGACATGTCATCCTGAAGGTAAGGCATCAATGGGTGAACATGCCCAAACTACTGAACCGGTGGTGAATGTCTGCGCCGATACTATTGAGAGGTTTGGACAGGTTGCTGGTCTTACGGGTTAGTGCAAGAGCCATTTGGCATGTACAACCTTACTGCATTCTCCTAAATTCAATGGTATTATAAGTTTGGAAGCTAAATTGGAAGGAAAACGAAATAGAGAACTTGAGAGGGAAGCATCTCGACAAGTATTATTGAAGTTATTGAAAGGCTTATTTGTCATGATATTCGGTACATAGAAAGAGGAAAATAGATGCTGACAATAATGTGTTCTATGTGCAGGCATTATTTGGATTTGGGCGCGCTCGGCTTACATGCTTTGTTAATCAAGGTAAACGCATAGCTCAAGCCTTAAACAAACTTGCGTAGCTTTTGGTTATCTTATTATTTAATAGTGTTTCATCAAAACAAAACAAAGCTCCATTTTTTTGCATTATAAAGCTATTCGGAGACGAGTTGGTGTAAGTATTCATACTATATTTTGATGAGTATAACACCTCTTAGGGTGCTTTTCAAAGCTAATTGTTTAGAAAGGAAATAAGTGCTTTTTAATAATTTGATTACTTGATAAGTTTTCATACAAGATAACAGTTTTCTTTTTGCCAATGGTGAGCCCAGAAGCGAATATGAGGATTTTAGTTTTACTATTAAGATAAACAATACAACCTACAAATGGTTCATTATTAGTAAGTCTTATATGGATTATCATGGACTTCTAATTTGGTATAGAACTAAGGATTCTTATAATATTCTTTCATGGTGGTTATGTATTGTAATGATTATAATGTTGCTGAACCAATGATTTTGTGATTGGTAGGCTTGCTTCGTGTTTTCTGGACTCTTTGGCGACAATAAATTATCCAGCTTTCAAGGGTACAAAGGCTATGGGAGCTGAACTCGAACATCTCATTGTTGCTGCCAATTCTGATGTTGCCGTTAAGTCTCGTTGCGATATACTAACTCTAACTTGTGCTGCTATAACTGGTAAGCTTTTTTTTTTTTTTTTTTTTTTTTTTTTTTTTTTTTTTTTTTTTNNNAAAAAAAAAAAAAAAAAAAAAAAAAAAAAAAAAAAAAAAAAAAAAAAAAAAAAAAAAAAAAAAAAAAAAAAAAAAAAAAAAAAAAAAAAAAAAAAAGAGTGGTTTCGAAAACACCGGCCTGGAAATGACGAAATGTACATGAAAACACCACTGCTCTTTTTCCTGGGTTCATGGTCGGCCATTGCTGCCAAGTTGATGTCTTTTATAACAACAATGATTCATTTCATTTATAAGCTGTAGTGTAACTTTTCACGTTCTATTATCAACAAATTTCGTGATTTCTTGAACTGAAGTTACCACTTTTTGGTTGCCGCGAACACCTACATTGCATCTTATAACCAACAAAATCATTTTACCACTTATCAACAAATGTACCGTAGTGTACATTTTTTGTTTTAGATCATGTTGTATATTTTGCTAAATGTGTAAAATATTTTCAGAGTATGATTATACATTTAGAAGAGACATTCGCCTACTTTTAGTCCTAATTTTTAGAGTATGATTATTAGTGGTTTTATGAGGGCTTTTTTTTTGCAGTAACGTTTAATACTGTAAATCAGTATGCTCAATTAGAAGCATTGGAGCCAAGAAGACCGAGTTTCTTGCATACAAGCTTACCTTGGGTTACTGCATTCTTTACATGAGCAAGTTGATTTGGCAAGGGATCAAAACAGGTTAGGAATGTTTAATGTGATGTTGTAGAGGGCCACAATGCAACCAGCTTAAAGTCATGGTATTAACAATTGGATTATTGGTGAAGTATCAGTTTGTGATTCGTAAATAGATTTTTGTATTGTTGTTTTTGAATGTATATACACACAAAGTATGCAAAGTCTTTTGCTTTCTTTTAGTGAAAAATCAGTGAAGTTGATAGAATATGATACATTGTTGCTGCCACTTCCGGTTTACAACACTTACTAAACGCAACGTAAACTGCTACTTTAGCAAAACACCCCGCGGCAACGCGCGGGTTTCTCACCTCGTTATATACAAAAGGGCTAGCGAAAAGCTAGAAGAAAATTACAAATTAGGGTTGCTAAACCATTTTTTTTAAACGGCAAAACTAGACCACTCTATCTAATCACAAAAGTTCTTCCTATATCTATTAGAGATCGAGATGTACGATGCAGTATTAGAAGTTTCTTTTCGTGACAAAACAACTTCATTCCTAAACCGTCGTAAGGACCAAACTGTAGCATGGACTGCCGCATCAAGGAAGATCACAAATAGCCATCAAATTAAGCCGCATTCAAACCCTCCCACATTCACACAGGACCAAGTTGGTTTAGATTCTAGAAATTTCGATAAGCACCTAAACAAAAAACATGTTAGTTTTAAAACATCAATTATTAATAAAAACTTGCACGTTTAAACTATGTAACTTATTAATATTGTAAACTGTAAAGCGGATAAGGTGAAGAAGAAGTCACGGTTCCTTCTTCGCATGTAAATATTGCATCATGCTCGCAACAACAAAAAAGATTGTAAGAACGTGCAACTCAACATGGCAAAAGAAAGACATGGTTCAACCGTACTGTCCGTACAAGTCAAAGTGCATTACTACTTGTCCTCTCACGATGTGAATGATCATGAATTAGTGAGCACCAATTAGTGTCTTATGGAGATCACCAAGTGTCACTGATGACGTAGTGCATAATAGTCAAATACAATGTGATTGCAAGACAGTGACATATAAATAGATATTTAGCATGTTATTCAATTCTATGCCAACAACAAGGTACCCGAGTGCTTTTGGAACCAGCTATTGCTCTGGCAACTCTCCTGGCTCAGTGAAGCACCACCTGGAGTGAGCAAGAGCAGAAACTCGAACCTTGACCTTTTATCCACAAAATCTCTCCGGTGGGCATATGGGTTTTCGGAAGTGGGTGCCAACTGAGCCATAGCCCTTTGGTTATGCCAACAACAATAACTTTGTGGGTGTTCTCAAGTCAGCACACCGCATAATTGTGTTAGACTTGCGTTTATGCCAACAACAATAACTTTATGGGTGCAAAAAAAAAAAAAAAAAGGTCAAAAGACCATAAACGCAAGTCTTAACACAAATCACATGACCATCCTTGTAATTTTAGATAATGGCAGAATATTCAAAAGAATTAACAGTGTATCAAACTTGAGTCCTGAGCTTGGCCACTTTAAAATTGTTCAAGCTACTGAAATCCGTTTTTCGCAAACATAAATACCAAGAAGCATTGGCTATTGCCCTAGCAGTCGAATGACAGGTCACTATCAGACTCGTAACGTTTGTAGTGAAAATGGAAGAGGTCAAATATGATATAACAGTCCAAAAATCTTTAGTGGAGGAGCAGGCCATGGCGGTAACTCGTAGGGTCAACTTCCGTATAGTGTTGTTTTTCATGAATAGGGAGCATGAACGAAATCGCCAGACAAAAGAGTCGCAGAAACCTAATAAAATATATGATCACGTTGGTGAAGAAATACGCTCCACGTCATGATGAACATGCAAAAGTGTTTATTGTTGTAGCACAGAGATGCAGTTATGCAGCTACAAGCTTAACATTTATTGAAAGAAAGCTACAATTTTAGTGATCGATAATTATGTATCCACTTTATCGTAATAAAGCACAGCTCTACTTATACAGTACAATAGTACAGTGATGGGTGCATGTATGAAAGTGGATCAAAATAGCAACTTGAAGTTTATCACGGTATCAGAAAATAAATAGTAGACGTGTTGCTGACTCATCAACCATTCAGAATGTCCATTCCTTGTATACACTTCAACCAGTTTTCTGAGCCTTGTTCACACTTGTTCTCAGTAAGGATATAACTTGACCTGGTTCTGGAGCTCCAAACACTGAACTACCAGCAACAATGCAGTTTGCACCTGCAGCAGCTGCTGTCTCAATAGTCGATGGCCCTAAACCTCCATCTACCTGTAACCCAAATTAAAACATTTACAACACCAGAAAGTTTGATGAACGTTCTATATGACATCCAATGACTTTGGCAACCTGATAGTTCAACCATTATTTATGATCACAATACAAAGATTACAAAGTCAACAGCATCATGAGCAATGAACAATTCAGGACATGTGAGTTTGTCACATACACAGCTTAAGAACCAATTTGTACATCAAAACATATCATTGTGGTCAACGACAAATATTATAACCATGAAAAGATACGCACATGATATCTATTGATCGACATAAGTCATGAGGAAGGGGGTAGTAACAGGGGTTAATAATGGCTAATCGTCAAACTTAGACCCATCAGACAGTCTTACCCTTAATTTTGCTATCCCAAAATTTAGATGAAAATTAGCCATACCAGAGTACAAATTTTCAACTTCAGCAATGTCGATAGCAAAACATGGTAATATTTTGGAATTTGGACAATAAAAATTGCCAATAGTTATCTTTATTGTAACTTGGAATGTTTTACAACTTATGAAACTGGAAAGATCGAGCATGCTAATCAAACACGCTGTAACTTGAAGTTACCAGAAGATAACATCATTATAACAGAAACGAGAATCCTAATAGGGATGTGTGGTCAAATATGGACGGGATCAACTATTGTAGCATATGGAGAAGTGCAGGGGGTGTTAAGAGTGAAGACTAATTGTCACAGGATAGCTCAACTGCCGCTAGGACGAGGAGCCTGAGAGTGCCCAAGCAAATCACAAGAAGCTTCGTCCATATAGAAATTTAACCTGATGGCAACGAATGATTTTAGACCCATGGCAATGAGTTACTTTTTTTTTTTGGTTTGCTATATGTCTGAAAATGCAATGCCTGTATTCGGGTATGTGGTTTTACCCTTCATTGATAATTTAATTATAATAATTGATGGGGACATGGAGTATGCAGTAATGGTGCATTGTCAGGCAGTGCAGAAATTTAGAATATATGTGGATACACTAACTGCAAGGGTTTATTCTGTTGGACTATTTGTTAGTGTGTGTCATCGAATCCAAGCACCACTATATGGATATGTTTTGGTAAACTATTAATGACCATTTCATTTATGATACATAGAGCTATGTGCACCTGGCTTATGATTAGATACACCACTTATCAGGATTTATGATAATTTGATGCGTGCTATGTTGAGTTATGCACTTATACATAGGCACCAGATATCAGCCATAGTTTGTAGCATTAGAAAAAGGAAGGGGCCCTATCGACCTACATGTAAGCTTAAAAATGGAATGGAGACTACTATCTATTGGTATATGACTCAACTGATCAACGTACCTACTTCTGGTAAATCAGTACAGATGCCATTTAGGGAAAAAATTGTCAGGCTGCCGATCTGTTTGCAGGTTGATGGTTTCCATCGTAGTGACCATTTTCAGCTTTGACATACGGCATTATGGATCTACTATGATAACTAACATCATGGCTGGAACCGGGAGTTTTCTTATAGAATTTGAATGAAGATAAAAGTTATAATATTTAATCTGCTGGGATGTATGTTGTTCCCTCAGAAGAAGGGATTAACAGACTAAAACCCAATGCCACTCAAGTCTTTGCAAAAATGCAACTGTACATACTGGTATATCAAGTAGACTCATTTCCCTATGGTGTTTGCTGCTGACATGTGCTATGTGATCATGTTGCTGGTACATTTCTGCTATGCAAGGCAATGAAGATTGATTCAAGGGGTTCTAATCATTGTTAGCTAATTTCTACCAATGATAACGAGGTACCTGGTGGCAATACACGTTTAGTAAAACTCTAACCAATGTGCATGTATCGTTGGTTTGCACACTGGCTATATTTCAGTTAGCAAGAGACTAAATAATGATAATGACCATGTTCATTGACTACGCAAAATAAGTGGATCAGGTCAAGATTGAATCTGACTGAGACTTGGTTGCTTGGAAAATCCAAATCTATAGGTTAACTTTTTGAATTTGTTAAGATGTCATACTAGGCTTTGCTTTTATGAACCCCTGAGAGTGTTAGCGACTCAATCTCTCTCTATCCCTTATTCTCCAAGGCATGTCCAGTGAAGTGCTACAGATAATAATCTACAGTGTAAGCAAGATAAAGTGGGGGAGCATTATGAGATGTATATAATGATGATCTTAAAATAAACAAGGATGCAAAATTAAGGTTGTTAGGGAACATTATAAAATTAAAGGACCTCATAACCAGCAGAACTGATAACCAAGCAAGATAAGATATACTATAATCAAATTTACCCACCACAAAATAATAACGAACTCAAAACAAATCCACAAATATAACAAGCTCATAAGACGTGAGAGGTAGCGTTACTTGGTGAACAAATCAAGTCATATAAATACGTTCAAGGATGTAAATACGTTAACGGGTTATAGGTATGAAATAACTAACCTCTATATCAAGATTTGGATGCTTTTCTCGCAGCGTCCGTACCTAAAACCAAAGTGACAGATGATAAAAATCAACTAAGAAACTGATATAAAAATTTAGCAGAGGTCTCATAAACACGGCTCACGTACCTTACTCATTGTATCTGGCATGAATTTCTGCCCACCAAATCCAGGTTCGACAGTCATAACAAGAACCATTTCAACACAATTTTCACCTTCAAGCTATGAACCAATGAAGACAAAAATTAATCAAATGAGAAAATGTTGTTCAAAACCATCCTAAGCTACATAATATCAGACAACACCATTAACGTGAAGAACAAGATTCTTTTACACTATCGGTACATGCTACAATGAGATTCTTTTTAAACATGTAGATGATGCATACCAGGGGATACACTTCCTCAACAGGCGTTCCTGGCTTTAACGCCACACCTGGCCGCATGCCCTTGGACTTGATTTGTTTAACAAGTTCTTGCCAATTATCTGCGCAAGGGAATTTTTACCAATGTTGAGCAAATCCAAAACATAAATTCCTGAGAACAAATGGTGCAGTCCAAATAACATAATAACACCACCTTTGGACACCTCCACATGAAATGTGAAGCCTGAAGCACCGGCTTTTCCAAATGCATCAACATAATCAAGAGGATTTGTTACCATAAGGTGGCAATCCAGATATGCCCTGCATCAGAAAAAAGAACGTTCTCAATTAATCATCATGCAGTTAATGGGCAAAAACTAGAGAAAAGTCAAAGAAAAAAAAGAGCAAATAATTTACTTGGTGTGCTTTCTCAAACTCTCGATGACTGGAGCACCTATTGTTAGATTTGGGACAAAATGACTGCAGAAAATGAAGGATTTGATTGTTAATAGTTATGAAGATAAAAGTCCATCCACACAAGAGGGAAATCTTAAGAGGTTTAGCCGCGTGTGAAACATACCCATCCTGCAGATAAACATCAATATATCAGGGACAAGTAGCACAGCAAAAGAAGTTCACTATAATTCTAGACAGTTTATTATTTTTATTTTTGGTTTCTAATCGTGAAAGATCCCTATCTACTTTATGCCATGCTTGTTCTCAATTTGCCTTAAGGGGGATGGCAACCCATGCGGTTTGGCCAATGCCGATCGGCATCCCCAAAACCACTTGATCGGCATCAACGGCATGGCAAGGAAATCGGTATTGATTGCCGAATCGGCATGGCAACTTGGTTTACAAAATTCGAACGTTGGCAATTAATGAGTTAGAATTTTTTTTGCATCATGAATGCCACTAAAAAATGAAGGTGAGGTATGGTGAATTATGAAATGAGTTGGCAATATCTTATTGGTTAATTTTGCTTGATGTTGAATTATGGTGTGGCAAGGTTGCCACCCCCCTAACTATAACAAGTGAAAGTGATAACTTCACTGACATGATCAACAACTGCAAGGAGAAATGAATACAACATAATGTCACATGTTTAGACTACAAAAGGGTCTTTTAGCGGGACCATGATAACTACAAGAAACTTTCAAGAAGAGTGAAACAGGTAACACAAATCTAAGAACAAAACATGGCATAAAGTAGATAAAAGTTTCTGTGTCGAAAACCAAAAAAGTATTTGGCAATTCATAACGATATTATAGCTATCAACAGATAAACATGAAACGACAAACATTAATCAAAATCAAGATTTGGATATCATTACTATTTACATTTAACAAAATAAAAAACATAAGGTGTTGATTACATTAGGGGGTGCTTGTTTAAGCTTATATGTGGGTTTATGAGCGGGTTTGATTTCGGCTTATATTTCATAAGCCGGAAAATTGAAGCTTATGAAATATAAGCCGAAACACAAATAAGCTCATAAGCCACATATAAGCTTAAGCAAACACTCACTAAACATGTAAAAACATGATTCTGTAACAAAACATAGTACATAGTAGTTAACAATTAACATAAAAAGGTTTAATTAAGGATTAACATATTTAATGAAAAACAAGCGATCGAACATTAAAGAAAATAAAGAAGAAGTTGGTACCATGATGTCCATGTGAAGCCAATCAGCACCAAGGTTAACCATACGCTGAGCCTCAGATGCCAGGTTGGCAAAATCCGATGATAACATCGACGGTGCAATCTTTGCTGATACCATTTTTGATGATTTTGATTTTGATGATGTTTTTCTGTTACTAGTTTTGGATTTGCAGAAGAATATTGTTGTTGTTGACTTATAGTTGAAGCTGACACAACACCAAGAAGAAGGCAAGAACCTTGTTGGTGGTATAATGATATATTTGTCGTCAAGATCTTACCCACTACTACTATCATTTTCTTATTAAATTTACTGATTTTAACATTTTCATGTAAATTGTTTTTGGATTGGACTTGACTTGTTGTATCAAGTATCAAGCCCGTTTGCAATTTCAATACTTGCCTAAATGGGCTTGACTACACATGTATCATCAACCAGACATTTATTTATGGTGTAAGGTGTTAATAAAACATGGCTGGAAGCCTAGAGATTTTTGATTACTCTCAAACCAAAACCCCCCCAAGTTAAATTATGTAATATTAGTGTTTATGTATTTTAAACGTGTGCATACGTGGAGTTTTATTATGAACATTGTACAATTAAAAAGCTGAAATGCAAATCTCGTGTATTCACATATTAATAACTCGTGATTCAACTTGATATTCATATAGTTGTCTTTTAAAAAAGTTAAAAGAAACTTTAAACTACATAGGTAATTTTGTCAAATTTATAAATTTACTAAATATTTTGGAAATTAAGAAAAGTATCACTCTCCAATTACAAACGCTTAGATTTACGGATTAAAGAAGGCTTTTGGAGAAATAGATTAATGGTCCAATCCTCAACTCCTAGCAAGAAAATCATTGGAACATGTGCTCTTTGTTTGTGGCTTAAATTTCGATGAAGGGTCAATCCACACGCGAAAAAGATGCACGGAGTCAGAATGTTATTTCGATTTAAATATTTGTATTCGCCTGCATATCAAAGTAAGACTCGAAAACTGTAATATGAGCCTGAGCCGAACCCTTATAAGTTCGAGTCGTAAACTTTCAAGCTTGTTTGTTATGCTTGAACTCAACTCAAATTCAATAAAATGTCAATTGAAATAACTCGAGCTCAAGTAGCTCGATAAAAGTACGACGTTAATACGTAGAGATCGTAAACACTAGCTGGTCAAAATTGATACTCGGAATTTTGGCCGCCAAAAATACCCAAACCCGTATAAGCTTATTTGGGTCGGGTTCTATGGGTTGAAAAACTTATTCGGGTTAACCCGATTAACCTGAACTCTTATAGGGGTCGGATTTCGGGTGAGGGTTTCAACCTTATTCGAGTTTCAGGCTAACTAGAATAACCCGTATAAGGAATTTTATTTTTTATTTTTTTTTTCATATCTTTCTTTAGCCTTTTTATAGAATTTACCCACTTATTTGTATTTTTATGTTATAATTGGCTTATTCAGGTTAATCCGTATCCGAGTAACCCGAACCCCCTGATAAACTTATACCCGAATAACCTGCAACCCAAAATAACTTGTACCTTATTAGAATCAGGTACGAGTAAGGTTTTTCTTCCTCAAAACTTAATTAATCCTGTCCGAATTAAGCTTATTCGCGTAGAGTTTACCCCATTAACAACCTTGCTCAGAATGCGTTGGGCCATCTGGAACTGTATATAGATTAAGGTTTGACATTTAGGAATATTTAATTTGTGTTAGGTTTCACTTATCTACAATTTTAAGCTGTACGTAGTTACATAGGATTCCTCCTTTGTTCTTGATTTCTAATAGCTTTGTTTAAAGATAAAACTTAAAACTTATTCAAGCTTCACTTCAAAGTTCAAACCTATTTTATACCACTATTTTTTTACCGTTTAATGATATGACACAATCACATTCTTCATGGTCTCTTGCACCACATGCATCCTCTTTTGCACCACGTCCTTTTTCGCATTGAAAAACTATTTGTCACCACGACGTTATGCGCGTACCATACTTAATTATAGATTTATCTATGTGCTACTGCTTGTGAAGAAACATGACATGTATGATGTATCATGTTGCTTTCTAGGTGAGAGTAAGATTTGTCGTAGGTCGTGACAGGGAGGGTATGGTGGATCATATTCGTGAATCGTGGCGATACTCAAGTTGATGATGACACAAGTTGCGAAAATCGTTTGTGGGGTATTTGTTAATTTGAGATTTTGTCAATGTCTAAATATCACATATGCACCTGATGAATTTAGCATAGCAAATTGTCAAATTGACGGTTTGACGTTGAAGAAGTATTACGTTGGTTAATATGAGTTTTTTATACAAATGCAATAAAAAATCAAAATATTATGCTTTTCGCTTGGCGTGAGGAGTCAAGGTTGGTATTCAAAAATATTACTATAATATAAGATCAAATAGAATATTAAAATGTTCTTGTTATGTTTGATAACCAACTTCTCCCCGGTTAATTATTGGATGCTCTATAATTAGCAAGTATTGGCTATGCTACTTCCACGCATAAAAATGGTTTATTCATGCCGTTTGCATGTTGATTACTTTAGCTACTAATGAAAATGACTCTCTAATATATATGATGTGGTTTTTGTCATAAATACATTTGTAAAGGTAGAATTTTTAAGTTCAGACAATATACATTGTTCATACAAAATTGCAAATCTTTAGACAAGGGATATCAACCAAGGGATACTAACCGACTTCATATTTTTCGCTAAGATAACCAAAAGATATACTGATATAGTGCATTGTACTTTGTGTTTAAGATATTCAAGGAAATTGTTAGTTATTATTTATGATTTTATTTGGACAATGTATATTGTAAGCTTACATGTCGAAACATAATACCGAAGCAAGATTATACGTGGGAATGAGTCATAAGTATCTAACATGGTTTTAACATAGTAGTTGAACATGCGAAATAAATGAGCAAGATGGTATATTGTCATGAAGAAAAAGTTTTGTTTTATTTATGATCATCTTATATATTAGTGTAGAACTCCATACATCTACATTAACTAGGAAAAGCAAACCATAATTTTCGTCATTAGATGGAGTCTTCAATCAAACAAATTCTTTGATAGAACCCGAAACAAATTCCCCTCATCTTCTGATTTCTTTATTAAACATGATTCCTAATAGAAAGCTAGATGTAAATCATAATTTAAATAAAGATTTTGCTAAAGTTTGAACTTTGAAATGCACTCCATATATCATTCTTGAATAGAATTCCAAACTTGAATATTGTAAGCTAACTAGTTGAGTACTATTTATTTAAAAAAACAAAAACAAAAGCAAAATTAATAACCAAATGAACATAACTTTCTTAATATAAAAAAAAAGGACGTTTTCCATGGCAATATATAAATTTGGGAATTAGAGCATGTGTCCACGGTTTAGACCCGGCTAGGACGCGGCACTCACATGGCAATTGGCTGCGTTCACTTATATCACATGCCTCAACATTATGACCCACTATTATCAACATTGAGATTGACCGTCCACTAAAATACAAGAGTAATTTAGATTTTACGTAATATGTTAAAACTCCATGATCTTTTTTCTCATTGTCAAATGCTACAAAGTTATGACTCATCACCAATTCACCATATCATTGTCATCTATTAGTTTTTAAGCATAAAATAAAAACAAGGGTAGGAGATAATTCAGTCCCTGATTTGACATAGAAATCGAAGACTGTTGTGAATAAAACGCATAACAAGGTGGAAGAAGTAACTATGACATTTATTTATTTAACATTGAAGACATTATTACTACATGAAATAACAGAACACACACAACAAATTAACGTTTCAGCGTTTTTTTTTTTTTTTTTTTTTT
>LBNU01014655.1:21799-35066 GCA_014162995.1 Artemisia annua
TAATCCGCACGTGTGAAGATGTCGATAATCCCAATCTACTAATAATACCATTTGAAATTGTCTAACTCTTTATCAACCCCCATGTATCAAAAACAACGGCTCTCTTTAGTAACCACATGTGAAGATAACCCGATATGACGAACTTGAGAATGAAGTAAAATCCCCCAGACTTGTGACTTAAGCTTGTACTATCCTTGTGACTAAGAACGGTGTAGCATATACCACTAACAAAAGTGTAATAAGCACAATCCCTCTTGACATATCCTCAACTTGGTGAGACACTGAAAAGTGATAGCTACTTTGTGGGTATAGAGAGAAAGAATCACAAAAGTAACTAGATATCCAAGTCTTCGTCACCATTAATATATATGCCCAAACAAGTCATCTTCGCGGGAGGGAAGAAAGAAAAAAGATGAGATAAGTGCACGCGCCCGTAAAACATTACTTCAAACCCAAATAAATAATTAACGAATTATCCCCATAGTCACATTTGATATTCATTGAAGACTTTAGCCGTGAAATATGTATCCCCGTGAAATTTGGCAACCAAAATACCACTCATTTTGCCAAATGATATAAAACATGTGTATCTAAAATATCAGATACCATATTTTAGTAATCCAAGTATGCGTAATGCAAAATTAGTGCAACCCAATTCAAGTCTCTTCAGCCCATTTCAAATCAAATGTATATTGCACAGGCCGAACCCAAATGACATAACCAACCCAATTTGTGTAAACCCATATCCATCCATTGAGAATGATATACCCGATCCAAAACACCATTAACATTAAAGTCACGGTATTAAAATTGTAAACCCTATCTCATGTCTCATTTCTTAACCCTAAACACACATACTATCATAAATCCGCCCCCACTCACCCATATCTGCTCTCAAACTCAGTCAACAATAAAATTCCATCTCATCTCCATCATCAATTGGATTAAATCACAAGTATAACAAACAAAAACACATCTCCCATCCACGTTAACATCAAGGTTTATGAATAAAACATATAGACAACCTTTCTTCCTCCTTCCTCCTTTTTGTTATCGAGCACAGATCAAGAACAAAGAAGAAGAATGCAAGATCTTGATATAGGGTCGGGTAGGTTTAAATATTTTGCTTTATGTTATTGTTGTTGTAAAGACGAACCGAAGTGAAAATGAAACAAACTTATTGTTTTCACTTTGAGATGTTTCGTATATTTAACAAGATGTATATCTTCACAAGGATCTATGATGATATTGGTTCAATACAAAAAATCTTTTAAAAGATTGAAAAAAATGAACCGTTCAGAGATCTTGTTGCATGATGTAGTTTGTGTTTAGATCCGTGATGTTATTTTCTTCTCGTGGTAAGATCTTGAAATTCTATGGGCTTGAACCACATGAGAAAGAAATTTTGAGATCATGTGTATGATTGATGGGGTAACACTGATGTTGTGTGATATGTGTGAAGGATGTATTTAGGATAGATGTTGGATTTGTTTTATGTTGTTGGCTGGACTTTCATTTCCTTCCTTTTCATTTTCATAGACCATGGACTGATGATGTCTTGATAACACTGAGGTCACATGAGTTGTAGTATTTGGTTATTGGTAAAGTGGTCAAAGTCTTTTCTTCTCCATCTCCATTTCGAAAATTTTCGAAAGTTTTCTATCAAAAAGATTTCGATAATTTATAACTTATCGAGAAATTTCTGAACTTCTCAAAAATTTTCATTCCATAAAGTTCTCGAAAATTTTCTATCCAAAAGTTCTCGATAATATCTGTAACTTTTCGAAAACCCTTTCAACTTATCGAGATCTTTTTAATTATCGAGAAAGTAACTAAGTTTTCGAAAACGTAAAAAATTTTGAAAATGAGAATTCTCGAAAGATAGTACATTTCGAAAACATATTCTTGAAAAATAGTACATATCGAAAATTTCTTATACAAGAAATTCCGACCATTTTCCGGCGACTCTTTTCCAGATTCCGATGAGTATGCAGATGAGTTTTCTGACCTTTTATGACCACTTTTGACCACTTATACACGGATGGTACAAAACTGTCTTGAAATAAGATGTAACTTCAAAACTAATAACATGGACGATAAGAAGAGGACCATATTAACTGTTTGAAAGATACCAAATGAAAGCGTAAGTCTCCAGTTTTGACCATTTGGATACACAAGAATGTTTAAAAAACTGTTATATAAAAAAGATAAGGAAAAAATTCCCAGATTCGAAAAAAGTGCAAAACAGCTTCAAAAACAGTATACGAATCCACATAAATCATCAAAAATAAACACCATAGCTCTGATGCCAATTGTAGGACCGATAATATACATGATTCATGTGGTTCGGGGGGTCGGGGAAGCTCAAAATAAAGGAAAGACATGGTATTTATTAGATTAAGAAAGGGGAAGATGTGTGTGTTTTTCTAGAGAGAGATAGGAGAAAACCATACACACCTAAAGATACAAATGAGACATCCACCCTCCTAGTTGAGACTAGGAGGTGTATTTATACAAAGAACTAGCCTAACTTAGCACTATTGACTAAACTAGTCCTTGTACTTTGATTCTAAGCAATTCCCAACTATAACATAACTTTTAAGGCTAACAATAAGCAACCTCGAACAACCCCTATAAGCATCTTTATTAAGCATTCACAAACACTTTTCTCTATAAGCAGTCTCAATAAGGAAGCCTAAATAACTCTTATAAAGTGCAATTTCAATAAGCAGTCCCAAACATCCCCATTTTTTTTTCGGAAAAAAAAATAATAGAGACCGATTCTTACATGAAAACATGTCACGATGCTCCCTATTAGAGGCTGGTTGTAGAACCGGTTTCTATGTGTTTGTGTCATAGAGATACCCCCTCACAAAGAGTGGTTCCAAAACCAGTCTCCCTGAACCATTCTAACCAGTCTCTATGAATCTTTTTGTAGTAGTGGCTGTGTCCTCATCCATAGAACTTGGGCACAACACGCAGATAGAGACACATACTCGGCTTCCGCGGTTGAGAGTGCAGTACAATCCTCTTTCTTTGACGACCATCTTACTAGCTTTTCACCCAAAAATTGTGCTCCACCCGATGTACTTTTTGCTGTAACTTGATCACCTGCATGGTCGGCATCTGAAAATGCTGTTAGTTGAAACCCCGAATCCTTCGGATACCAAAGTCCCATGTTAATGGTTCTTCGTAGGTACCGAAAGATCCGTTGAACCTCTTTGAGGTGAAGTTCGGTAGGCCTTGCCTAAAACCGTGCTAATAGGAAAACAACAAATTGAATATCGGGTCGGCTAGCAGTTAGGTACATGAGAGAACCGATCATGCTCCGATATTTCTTCGGATCGATGGGTTTCCCAAACAAATCAACACCAATTTTTGGTGAAGTGACCATTGGTGTACTAACAGAATCACAATCTTCCATTCCTTGTTTTTTCAAAATCTCAATTGTATATTTAGCTTGATTTATAAAAATACCACAAGGGGATTGATGTATTTGCAAACCAAGAAAGAATTTTAGTTCCCCCATCATGGACATTTCAAATTTGCTTTTCATGAGAGTTTCAAAATGTTTTGAATGATTAGGATTGGTTGATCAAAAATGATGTCGTCCACATAAATTTGAACGATCAAAATATCATCTTTGTATTTTTTGGTAAACAATGTGTCATCAACCGTTCCTTTGGTGAAATTGTTTTTGAGCAAGAAAGATGATAGTTCGTCATACCACGCCCTTGGAGCCTGTTTTAGGCCATAAATGGCTTCTTAAGCCTGTAGACGTAGTCTGGATGTTCTTTGTCAATGAATTCCTCTGGCTGACACACATACACTTCTTCTTTCAGAGTTCCATTCGAGAATGCTGTCTTAATGTCCATCTGATAGACTGTGATGTTTTTGTGAGCTGCATAGGCTAAGAAGATCCGGACTGCTTCCAATCTATCTACGTGCGCGAATGATTCCTCGAAGTCTATCCCTTCTTCCTGTGGATACCCTTTAGGCACGAGACGAGCTTTGTTGCGAATGACAGTCATTTCCTCATCCATTTTGTTCTTCCACAACCATTTGAGATCAAGAACACGTTTCTCAAGTTGTCGTGGTACAAGTTCCCAACTATCATGTAACTGATATTGAAGAATTTCATCCTGTATCCCTTCTATCCATGGGTTTTCTGCCATTGCTTCCCGAATGTTCTTAGGTTCTTTAAGACTAAATGAACAAATGTAGATACACAATTCGAGATCTGTGTCAAGTTGTCTCCTCGTCTGAACTGGCCTTGAAGGTTCACCAATAACGTGTTCGATTGGATGGTCTTTTGTCCATTTGAGTGTAGAAGGTACCTTGGTTTTAACAGATGCGTGTTAGATGGTTCATGTAACCATGTAGAAGATTCAGCAGAGTCTGTTGCAAACAGATTTTCAAATACTTCTTCTTCTAAGGTAGCGTTGTTTTGATTTTGTGTGGGTTCTTCTTGAAAGTTTGTGTTTTGATTATGCTCATCAACGCTTGGTAGAACAATTTCAATAACCGAAGTTGCTGGAGTAGATGTTGATGATGTTTAGGGAGTTGGTGCTTCAGCTTCGATTGTGGTAGATGCATCTTGTGTTGGTGGTGGATGGTTTTGAGCGGGTGCAGCGGAATGATGTTGAGATGCATTTGTCGAAGTTCCACCATAGTACTCATCAAACATTAACTCGAAGAAGTTTTCCAGTTGATGATCTGAAGGTTTATCCGGTGTTGTTGACTGAGCTCCATTAGGAACGAGTCCTGAACTAATGTGTCCAGAAGTCTGACTGTTTGGTATGATGTATTTGCAAACCAAGAAAGAATTTTAGTTCCCCCATCATGGACATTTCAAATTTTCTTTTCATGAGAGTTTCAAAATGTTTTGAATGATTAGGATTGGTTGATCGAAAATGATGTCGTCCACATAAATTTGAACGATCAAAATATCTTCTTTGTATTTTTTGGTAAACAATGTGTCATCAACCGTTCCTTTGGTGAAATTGTTTTTGAGCAAGAAAGATGATAGTTCGTCATACCACGCCCTTGGAGCCTGTTTTAGGCCATAAATGGCTTTCTTAAGCCTGTAGACGTAGTCTGGATGTTCTTTGTCAATGAATCCCTCTGGCTGACACACATACACTTCTTCTTTCAGAGTTCCATCCAAGAATGTTGTCTTAATGTCCATCTGATAGACTGTGATGTTTTTGTGAGCTGCATAGGCTAAGAAGATCCGGACTACTTCCAATCTATCTACGTGCGCGAATGATTCCTCGAAGTCTATCCCTTCTTCCTGTGGATACCCTTTAGGCACGAGACGAGCTTTGTTGCGAATGACAGTCATTTCCTCATCCATTTTGTTCTTCCACAACCATTTGAGATCAAGAACACGTTTCTCAAGTTGTCGTGGTACAAGTTCCCAACTATCATGTAACTGATATTGAAGAATTTCATCCTGCATCCCTTCTATCCATGGGTTTTCTGCCATTGCTTCCCGAATGTTCTTAGATTCTTTAAGACTTAATGAACAAATGTAGATACACAATTCGAGATCTGTGGCAAGTTGTCTCCTCGTCTGAACTGGCCTTGAAGGTTCACCAATAACGTGTTCGATTGGATGGTCTTTTGTCCATTTGAGTGTAGAAGGTACCTTGGTTTTAACAGATGCGTGTTAGATGGTTCATGTAACGATGTAGAAGATTCAGCAGAGTCTGTTGCAAACGGATTTTCAAATACTTCTTCTTCTAACGTAGCGTTGTTTTGGTTTTGTGTGGGTTCTTCTTTAAAGTTTGTGTTTTGATTATGCTCATCAACGCTTGGTAGAACAATTTCAATAACCGGAGTTGCTGGAGTAGATGTTGATGATGTTGAGGGAGTTGGTGCTTCAGCTTCGATTGTGGTAGATGCATCTTGTGTTGGTGGTGGATGGTTTTGAGCGGGTGCAGCGGAATGATGTTGAGATGCATTTGTCGAAGTTCCACCATAGTACTCATCAAACATTAACTCGAAGAAGTTTTCCAGTTGTTGATCTGTAGGTTTATCCGGTGTTGTTGACTGAGCTCCATTAGGAACGAGTCCTGAACTAATGTGTCCAGAAGTCTGACTGTTTGGTGCGGGTCCTAATCTAGTTTGATTAGAAGCCATTGGGTTAATCGCGGGTTCTAGAACGAGTCTCTCAGAAGCCATTGGGTTAAGCGCGGGTTCTAGAACGAGTCTCTCAGAAGCCATTGGGTTAAGCGCGGGTTCTAGAGCGAGTCTCTCAGAAGCCATTGGTTTAAGTGCGGGTTCTAGAGCGATTCTCTCAGAAGCCATTTGTAAAATCTCATCAAACTTCACATTCATCGTCTCCATTATCCTTTTTGTTCTTCTATTATACACCTTGAATGCCCTCGAGTTTTCAGAATATCCAATGAAGATTCCAATATCACCCTTAGCTTTCAGCTTCCCTAGATCTTCTCTGTCGTTCGTTGGATAACATAAAGCGCCAAACACGTGAAGATAAGAGATATCCGGTTTCCGATTGTTTACAACTCATAAGGTGTTTTATTGAATCTTGGATGTATTAGGGATCGGTTTTGAGTGAAACAAGCAGTGGCTACAGCATCAGCCCATAAGAATAGTGGTGCACTAGAACAAATTAGCATCATGCAAGCAACTTCCACAAGAGTTCTATTTCTTCTTTCAACTACCCCATTCTGCTATGGAGTTCTAACAACTGATGTCTGATGAGTGATTCCAACATCTGCAAAATACGATCTTAACTCCTGATTGGTGAATTATGTGCCGTTATATGTTCTTACAATTCTTACTGGAGCTTGAAGTAGAACTTGAATACGCTTCAGAAAGGTGATGATGTTGGCAGGTGCTTCGTCTTTTGATCTCAAAAACTTTACCCAAGTATATCGTGAATAATCATCGACAATACCAAGAATATACTTCTTTCCATTGATGCTTTCAACTCTCATTGGGCCACATAAGTCCATATGCAACAACCTTGCTTCCGAACTAGGTACGGTTTTAGGTTTATATGATGCTCGTTTGCTTTTTCCTTGTTCACATGATGGACATAAGTGATCCTTGGTGTATTTGAACTTAGGAAGTCCATTGACGATGTTGTCTTTGGCTAATTTGTTGATGGTGTCGAAATTGAGGTGAGATAAACGTCGATGCCACAACCAAGACTTTGTTTCAGATGCTCTTGTCATAAGACAAATTGGTGATGTAGAGGCCATTGTATTGATGTCGATAGCATAAAGGTTAGTGCCACGATTTCCAGTTAAGAGATCATCTCCAACCAAATTTCTAACAAAAACCTTATTTCTCCTAAAGGCGACCTCTAAATCTGCATCACAAAACTGCCCAACTGAAAACAAATTGTGTCCCAACCCTTCGACGTAATAAACTCGAGTGATTAAGTAATTCCCAAACTGAAGATCTCCATAAACTTGAATAGCTGCTACATGATTATTACCAAAGCGTACAGTACCCATAAATTTCCAAATAAAATTGATCAGCAGCTTTAAATTCCCGGTCATGTGCTTGGAGCAACCCGAGTCGATGATCCAAAGAGAAATTTCGATAACCTGTGAAGAACAGAAGTTTTTGTGTTTGGAAACCGTTTTGAATTTGGTTCCATGGGGTTAGGGGTAAAATCAGTATCACACTCATAGAAGGTTTCTAGATGTTCAGATTGAACCACTATTAATGTTCCATCTTTAAGTATGAATTTTCTACCCATTGGTTTCCATGCACAATACTTAAGATAGTTCCTAGGCATTTCGCTATTAGTGGTATTCCTGATAGTTTGAATTAGTTTATCAAAATATCTAGATTTAGCACTAGGTCTATTTGGAACATCCTTCTGTTCTGGCAACACATTCACATTCTTAGAAACACATTCATCATGAAAATCATTAATTAAGCACTTCTTTCATATTAAACAAACAGAGTCATTACATGCATAAGAAATAGTACGTTTGACATTACATTAAGATGAACTAAGTCTCTTATTACAAAGCGATAAATTCCTAGGGTGTTCTTCTACTTCTTCCATTTTATTCTTGCTACTACTCTTAGAGACAGGCGAGACTCTATTGTTCCTTGTATTGCTCCTAGAGGTGCTAGCTAATCCTGTAGAAGGTAAGGCACGTTCATTAGAATTTATTTTGTTGTCATGTTTAGTATCCCTAGATTCATTAGAATTATCCTTTATGCATTGTTCATTTGTCCTAGATGTTGAGGCAAACGCAATAGTGGGACTAATCCTAAAAAGACCAGGGGCTATCACTTTTGTTGTTTCGACAACCACTTTTCCTTTTTCAACATTATTTTCTTTTTCATTATTCGTGGAAAAGTGTGATGGAGTGACTGGTTTTGTCAAATCCTTTTTCACATCGACTTTTGGAACAAATTGAGAAATTGACATTTTTGGTTTAACAACGGGTTTAGAAGTATTTTCTTTGTCCGAAGTCGATGGTTTTGCAAACTTAGTATCCATACCCTTTCCTTTTTGACTTTCTAACTGAGCCCTCAAAAGATCATTTTGCTCTTTCATGTTCTTAAAGGCACGCTCATACGACAATTTGTCATACTTGCATTCTTCTTTTTTCCGATCAATTTGTTTAAAATATGACATGTTTTCTTTTTCAAGTTTAATAAGAGCATTTTCATATTTTGAAACAATTGCGGAGGTCTCAGCTCGAAGTCTTTCATCATCCTCAACAGAATATGTTTGCAACACAATAGACATAATATCAGTAGACAAAACTGCTTCGAAGAGAGAGTCGTTTAACTTTTCCAAAACATTTATCTTCTCAAAAGATTCATTTGCCTTCTTTATCAGGGATTTGTGATCCTTAATAAAGTCAGCTGTTTCTTTCAATAACGCTTGTTCAAAATGAATTACTCTAGCATTAATAGCGTTGAGTTATGGAGAAATGTTATTTTTAAGAATCTTTTTTACTTGTAAATGAACCGTGGAATTCCAATTATTCTCAGTTATATCCGTTTTAGATTCTAAAGTATTTTGAAGTTGTCCAATTCTGGTTTTGAGATCATCAAGATATCCTCGTGCAGCACTTGTGTTAAAATTGTTGTTTGAAGACATCTGTTCCATGTTTGAAAGAGATTTGGAAACAACTACAGGTTTAGAAACATGTTTTGAAATTCCTTGGCTTTTGGAAAGGTTTTTGGAAATCTCATACACTTGTTTTTGTGGAACAAAAGTGATTCCAGAAAGTTTGTTCAGTTTGTTGTAATCAATTGGTTTTAAATCTGGGTTCTTTTGTTTCATTTTAGTTATGCTCTCTTCGACCAGTTCCATTGTTTCCACAGAATCACGAACAATATGAGGATCATGTTTCTCATATATCACATTTCCATTGTATAAAACATTTTATTCTCTCTGAGCTTTCTTGAGATTACAAGGAGTTTTGTTACCTAGAGCCATTTTGTTTTTTGTGTGGTAAACCGGATCAGTCTGATTCGTAATCATATGAACGGTTTGAGCTGAATGACCCGTTGTAACCAACAAATTTTCAAGTTTTGCAATCCTATGTTCTGACTCTATGATTTCTTCCAAAATTTTATCTTCTTTCTTTGCAAAGTCCTTTTTCAACTCATCCCGTTCTTTTTCAAGAGTGGTATAAGCTGATTTTTGTTTTGAAGACTTAATGGTTTTCATTGAAGTGACTTCAAGAGTGCCAAATTTGCATTGCAGTTCCCTATCTTTAACAAGTATCTTCTTATAACCAATTTCAAATTCAGACTCGCGTTTTTTATCAATTTGAAAACTTTTTTCTTTTTCCTTGTAACTCTCAAGCTCAGTGGTCAATTTCTCATTCGCGGTCTTAACTTCGCGATTGACCTTTTTCACTTTCTCAATTTAAATAGTACAATTATTCAACAATGATTCAAATAAAGCACCTGTTTCCTCATCATTCTCAGCATGCTGTGAAACGGAGCCATCACTATGATTCATATTGGGAGTTGCCGAAGTAATATTGCTACAACTTGGCGTATCCAGGTATGTGTCATAAGTGATTGCTTGAGTCTCAAAATGCTGTTCCTCATGAGGGGACATATCAAATATATCATTATTGTTGCAAGAATTGTTTAATGGTACCTCAGATACTGCATCGGTGTCATAAACAGGAGGTGTCTCAGAATCTGTATCATACTTAGCCTCCTGAAGATTTGCCATGAAGATGCAGTTCGCGTCGATATCCTCTCTATCTTCCATGTCATCCATAAGAGCCATGTAATCATTTTCCTCAGCAGTCAACTAGAATAATCGACATAATAAACTCGAGTGATTAAGTAATTCCCAAACTGAAGATCTCCATAAACTTGAATAGATGCTACATGATCATTACCAAAGCGTACAGTACCCATAAATTTCCAAATAAAATTGATCAGCAGCTTTAAATTCCCGGTCATGTGCTTGAAGCAACCCGAGTCGACGATCCAAAGACAAATTTCGATAACCTGCGAAGAACAGAAGTTTTTGTGTTTGGAAACCGTTTTGAATTTGGTTCCATGGGGTTAGGGGTAAAATCAGTATCACACTCATAGAAGGTTTCTAGATGTTCAGATTGAACCACTATTAATGTGCCATCTTTAAGTATGAATTTTCTACCCGTTGGTTTCCATGCACAATACTTAAGATAGTTCCTAGGAATTTCGCTATTAGTGGTATTCCTGATAGTTTGAATTAGTTTATAAAAATATCTAGATTTAGCACTAGGTCTATTTGGAACATCCTTCTGTTCAGGCAACACATTCACATTCTTAGAAACACATTCATCATGAAAATCATTAATTAAGCATTTCTTTCATATTAAACAAACAGAGTCATTACATGCATAAGAAATAGTACGTTTGAAATTACATTAAGATGAACTAAGTCTCTTATTACAAAGCGATAAATTCCTAGGGTGTTCTTCTACTTCTTCCATTTTATTCTTGCTACTACTCTTAGAGACAGGCGAGACTCTATTGTTCCTTGTATTGCTCCTAGGCTGTAGTCTGCTGCTCCTAGAGGTGCTAGCTAATCCTGTAGAAGGTAAGGCACACTCATTAGAATTTATTTTGTTGTCATGTTTAGTATCCCTAGATTCTTTAGAATTATCCTTTATGCATTGTTCATTTGTCCTAGATGTTGAGGCAAACGCAATAGTGGGACTAATCCTAAAAAGACCAGGGGCTATCACTTTTGGTGTTTCGACAACCACTTTTCCTTTTTCAACATTCTTTTCTTTTTCATTATTCGTGGACAAGTGTGATGGAGTGACTGGTTTTGTCAAATCCTTTTTCACATCGACTTTTGGAACAAATTGAGAAATTGACATTTTTGGTTTAACAACGGGTTTAGAAGTATTTTCTTTGTCCGAAGTCGATGGTTTTGCAAACTTAGTATCCGTACCCTTTCCTTTTTGACTTTCTAACTGAGCCCTCAAAAGATCATTTTGCTCTTTCATGTTCTTAAAGGCACGCTCATACGACAATTTTCATACTTGCATTCTTCTTTTTTCCGATCAAGTTGTTTAAGTTATGACACGTTTTCTTTTTCAAGTTTAATAAGAGCATTTTCATATTTTGAAACAATTGCGGAGGTCTCAGCTCGAAGTCTTTCATCATCCTCAACAGAATATGTTTGCAACACAATAGACATAATATCAGTAGACAAAACTGCTTCGAAGAGAGAGTCGTTTAACTTTTCCAAAACATTTATCTTCTCAAAATATTCATTTGCCTTCTTTATCAGGGATTTGTGATCCTTAATAAAGTCAGCTATTTCTTTCAATAACGATTGTTCAAAATGAATTACTCTATCATTAATAGCGTTGAGTTATGTGGAAATGTCATTTTTAAGAATCTTTTTTACTTGTAAATGAACCGTGGAATTCCAATTATTCTCAGTTATATCCGTTTTAGATTCTAAAGTATTTTGAAGTTGTCCAACTCTGGTTTTGAGATCATCAAGATATCCTCGTGCAGCACTTGTGTTAACAACAACAGTTATATCTGTTCCATGTTTGAAACAGATTTGGAAACAACAACAGGTTTAGAAACATGTTTTGAAATTCCTTGGCTTTTGGAAAGGTTTTTGGAAATCTCATACGCTTGTTTTTGTGGAACAAAAGTGATTCCAGAAAGTTTGTTCAGTTTGTTGTAATCAATTGGTTCTAAATCTGGGTTCTTTTGTTTCATTTTAGTTATGCTCTCTTCGACCAGTTCCATTGTTTCCACAGAATCACGAACAATAGGAGGATCATGTTTCTCATATATCACATTTCCATTGTATAAAACATTTTATTCTCTCTGAGCTTTCTTGAGATTACAAGGAGTTTTGTTACTTAGAGCCATTTTGTTTTTTGTGTGGTAAACCGGATCAGTCTGATTCGTAATCATATGAATGGTTTGAGCTGAATGACCCATTGTAACCAAAAAATTTTCAAGTTTTGCAATCCTATGTTCTGACTCTATGATTTCTTCCAAAATTTTATCTTCTTTCTTTGCAAAGTCCTTTTTCAACTCATCCCGTTCTTTTTCAAGAGTGGTATAATTTGCATTGCAGTTCCCTATCTTTAACAAGTATCTTCTTATAACCAATTTCAAATTCAGACTCGCGTTTTTTATCAATTTGAAAACTTTTTTCTTTTTCCTTGTAACTCTCAAGCTCAGTGGTCAATTTATAATTCTCGGCCTTAACTTTGCGATTGACCTTTTTCACTTTCTCAATTTAAATAGTACAATTATTCAACAATGATTCAAATAAAGCACCTGTTTCCTCATCATTCTCAGCATGCTGTGAAACGGAGCCATCACTATGATTCATATTGGGAGTTGCCGAAGTAATATTGCTACAACTTGGCGTATCCAGGTATGTGTCATAAGTGATTGCTTGAGTCTCAGAATGCTGTTCCTCATGATGGGACATATCAAATATATCATTATTGTTGCAAGAATTGTTTAATGGTACCTCAGATACTGCATCGGTGTCATAAACAGGAGGTGTCTCAGAATCTGTATCATACTTAGCCTCCTGAAGATTTTCCATGAAGATGCAGTTCGCGTCGATATCCTCTCTATCTTCCATGTCATCCATAAGAGCCATGTAATCATTTTCCTCAGCAGTCAACTGGAATCCTGCCTCTTCCTTTTGTGCCAGCATCAATGCTTTCTGCAGATACGCTGTATCCTTCTTTTTCGGCTTAGTAGGACAATTCCTTGCCATATGACCGACACCTTGACAGTTGAAACACTT
>LBNU01014655.1:52460-63309 GCA_014162995.1 Artemisia annua
AAATGTCTAATACATTTTATGATCAAAGGGATTTTTATTTAGACATTACAAATTTTATAAAACGTTATAAACATTTTATATAGTTTAGAAAAACACTTTTGGTAATTAAAGGAAAATGTTTTAATTAAAAGAAAATGTTACAAAATGTTATAAACATATTATATAAACACTTTTGGTAATTAAAGGAAAATGTTTAATTCAAAATAAATATATGAATTCAAATTTTTAACCAAAAACAGTTAAAATTTCACTAGATAAACCTTCCCCAGAAAAAGACAAGAAAACTGCCGTTTTCGTCTGGGCGGCCCCCTTAATTATAAGAGCGGCCCCTTTAATTTTAAGGGGGCCGGCACCTATTTAAGGGGGCCGGCACGCTCCTCTTGTCAGAAATGATTCCCTATAATTACTGGTTTATTTCTACTATTTTTCCACACCTTTTACACGAAAATTTTCAGTCCCAATCCTTTCCAAACACACTTCTAAATCCTTTGATCATAAGTTTATTAGTCTTTGTTTCAAGTGATTCAATCCCTCATCACTCAAAGTGCAAGAGAAGAATCCTCCCTATCATAAAGCCAAAGATATATTAAAGTCTACTTAGTGTTGATGTGAAGTTGTGAGTTATGTATGTATATGTAATAAGTAGATCAAGATGATCTTACTTAGTAGTGAGTCAATGAGTGAGTAAGAAGTAGTGGGAAGAAGTAGTATTGTGGAGAAGTCATTTAGTTGTGAAGATGTAGGTGTGTGAATAAGTAGTGGAGTATAGAAGAAGTTGTGAAGTAGTGAAGAAGTCGTGACGTTGTGAAGTCATGTAGAAGTTATGTAGTGATCGAAGTCGTGTCGTGAGATTGGTTCTAGCTACTATTAGAACCCGACATTTAGCTTAGTGTCATTAATTGGTGTAAGCAAAAGTTGTGTACGGTTTTCTCCGCCAAAAGGGAGCTTGTTGAGTAGTGAAGAAAACTCTCGAGTAGGTGACTCGGGGAGTGGAGTAGGGCAAGGAAGGTGTCCTTGTAGCCGAACCACTATAAATCATCGTGCCCGGTTTGCATTTCCTTTCTCTTAACTCTTTTCATTTATTCTTACATTTGTCGCTTTATATCTATGCATGCAAATATGTGTTGATTGTTGCTTATATTGTTTTGATGTTGATTGTATGATAGATATAAGTTAATATTGTTATAGGATGAATAATTATATGATATGGTCTAATGGACTTAGATGCATTATTCACACTTCTCATGTTGAGTTTAACTTAATAAATGATTTGATACAAAACGTTTTAAGATTTTAAAAGGAAAACATATTCACACAAAGATCAATCAAAGCTCTATTCATAAAACTAAGTTTTGAAAACAAACTCAAAAGCACACATATATAATTGATCATATTGATTATATATTGTTTTCATAATAAACTCTAATTGAAGGTTTTGAAACAAACATTTTATAAAACGAAAAAGAGGTAAAACTATTCAACCCCCCCCCCTTCTAGTTTTCAACAATATGATGACTATGATTATGATGACTATGCGGATCAGGTCTACGATCTTCCAGGGAATTTGGATGCTTTATGTGACACGTATGGTATCAAGATCCAAGGTCTTGGTACAAAGTAATTTTGTTTTCATAGGAGTCTAATGGTATCTTTTGAGTAGTGGTTTTTTCTTATTTAGAGAATTGGAGGTATCTTGTTATATATGTAAGCTTTTCCGCCTATGTAATGGGCTGAGATATGGGATTCACCCGTATCCTTTGTACTTAAACGTTTTTTTGAGTAATATATTTACCGGGTCATTTGACCTTTTATCGAAAAAAAAAGAGCAGTGTCAACCGAGAGGGTTGATGAAGGCAGTTTGGAAGCCAAAGTTAAAGACCAATATGATGTTGTTGGAGCAAGTAATTATGATAGGCGAGGGGCTGTGACACAAAGCAAGAAAGAAGACTGCGAGAGTCTTCAATTAACAAAGGAAAAGAATAAGCACTTCGGGATAATCTCATGAAGACAAGTGAAGAAGACTCTGTTAGCCTCGCTATTTTATAAAGATAACGTCACACAAGAGAAATGGATTAGATATGTAGCAAATAGTACCTTAGGGACTATTATTGTTCATTAGACAAACTTATATTGTAATGAGCCTATAAATACCCCTCATGACTCTCCATGAGGGGTGTGGGAAAGTGTGTGTAAAGTTTCACTTCATTTGTCATATTAATAAAACACATAGTTTCTTCACCTTTCTCTCTTTACTTTCTCTCTCTAGAAATAACAATGGTTAACACATATTTCGATCAACTGCGACCTCCGGATCGTGTTTTTTGGGCTGTCTGTACGTTCTTTATCGAGTTTGGTTATGATTTTATCGAGTAAGGTAAGCCAAATTTCGAGTAAGGGCTGCTCAATATCGAGTAAGGTGTGTGGTTATCAAATAACCAGCTTGAGCTTATCGAGTTAGGGCTGTTACTTATCGAGTAACAGATTGCTTTATCGAGTAAGTGCACGGGATTATCGAGTAAGAAGACTTGGTATCGAGTAAGGAGTGTTGGTTATCGAGTAAGCAGTTAAGCTTATCGAGTTAGCGACTTGATATCGAGTTAGGGTTTCTTTTCGAGTAAGCAGCTTCTGTTCCATCGAGTAAGCAGCTTGTGATATCGAGTAAGGTTCCATTTCGAGTAAAGTTTACTTGTGTATCGAGTAAGCTTCTTGTTTGCCGAGTAAGGCTTTGTACCTTATCGTATATCGAGTACGGATCTACCACTAGGCCAAAAATGACCTTTCGTCACACATGGTCGTTTTTGAACGGTCACACTGTGACATTTTTGCGTGACTAAATGTACCAGCGTTAAACAAACAGCCACACTTGATCCGATTTGTGTGACCATTTCGTAAAATATTTGTCACGCATTTGTGTATATATGTGACTAGAGGGTAACTTTTTCCATCATTTAGTCACGTTTAATTTAGGACGTGTGACCGATGCAAATCATCTCGAAACATATGTGACAAATATATGTTACACAATTGACCAGTGTGACCAAAGAAGATATATGGTCACATGAAGTACTTGTGTATGTGGCTAAATTATATAGTCAATTTTGTCACACATTATATAAACGTGACTGCTATTCTTTGCTAAATAGTTAGCCACATATGAATTTGAAATGTGTGACAACTAAAAATTCAGTTTGAAGCGTTAGTCATGAAATGCATTTAAGAGTGACAAATACATGTCACACACTTGAAGAGTGTGACCAAATGTCATATATGGTGACACAAAACCATACAAACATGATTAAGTGTAATGAAAATTCGACACATATGGTCACGTAAGTTAATATGTGTGTCTAAAGTTTAACGTGTATTTGCTTGCCAAATCCTAATGTGTATAGTCACAGTTATTTGAAGCACGATCATGTGACTATAGGCTTTACAATATCACACCATATCACAAATGTGTATCAATAGGATGTTTATGGCCACGTTATAAGGGTATTATATGTGACCAATACATTCAAAATAGTCACATTATGAAGTATTCACGTGACTATTATTTATAGCACAATGGTTAGTCAGTTATCATTAACCTTGATATTAGTCACATTGAGTTTGTGTGTGACTAAATGACAACAGGAGAGAGAAGTCTGGTGATCCGGGTTTGAATTTGAACGACATTGATGATGTCAATCAAAGTCCTATTACTGATCAAGGGGTTTCGGATAATGATATTGGCACTGATGGTGGTAATCAATGCCATAATTATGGCTTGGAGAACTCGGTCAATGTGCTTAAGAGAAAAAAGTCTAAACAAAAGAATGTTGAAGTGGGTTGCGTATCTGGGGGTCATTATTCTAGCAGTAATGATAGGCCCACTAAGGGTTTTAAGACTGGTGGGCTTTCTGATGATGACCCTTTCAACTTAAATCCTTTTATATTGGGCCTGGATGGAAATGTTTTAAAAACAAGAGGTATGGGCCCAGTCCAGATTTCTAATTCATTTCAAACGCTGTTGGTTGAGACGGAAGAGACGCCTGAGGAGAATGAAAAAGAAGTTCCTTCTGTTGCTAAAGAAACAAGTCCGAACTTAACATCAGAAGCGGAGTTAAGGGATAAAGAAATGGCAGCTACTAAGGAGTTCGGTGGTCGGCTTGGTGTTGATCTACAGGGCTTTGAACAGTTGGTTTCGAAAACAATTGAAGGTGAAGGTTTACAGTTTGGTAAGCGATGAATATTCTATCTTTGAATATTAAAGGGGTAAGGGCGGATGGGAATGCATCTTGGTGTAAAGGTTTGATTTCTAAATACAAAGTTGATTTTATGGGTCTTCAAGAATCTATTCTTGGTGACCCTGATAAGTTCGATTTTTCTATGGTATGGGGAACTAGGGATTGTGACGTTGATGTAGTTGGGGCCAGGGGGAAATCTGGTGGTTTAATTAGTATTTGGAATCCTAGGAAGTTTAATATACTTAAAACTACCTTGGATCAAAACTTTATTGTGACAACTGGCAATATTATTGAAGACGGATCTATTTTGAATGTGGTTAATGTATATGCTCCGCAGAAGGTGGGGGAAAAAAGAGCGCTGTGGGAGCGGCTCTTGGCTGTTATGCAAGGGATGTTGGGGATGTGGATTTTTATAGGTGATTTTAGTTCGGTCAGATGGGATTGTGAAAGAAGAAATTCAAAATTCAATAACAGGGCTGCTCGGGACTTTAATAGTTTTATTGATGAGGCGTGTTTACAAGAATTTACTATGCAGGGAAGTAGATTCACTTTTATGACAGGTTATGGTAAGGACGCGAAGATGAGCAAAATAGATCGTATGCTGGTGTGCCAGGATTTTTTTAATAGATGGCATGGAGCTTGTCTTAGAGCGTTACCAAGGGAGTTGTCTGACCACAGCCCTCTGTTGTTAACTGTTAGTGATTCTAATTATGGGGCTAAACCGTTCAAGTGGTTCAACTCGTGGCTTGATCGGGAAGGTTGTGAAGATATTGTTCGAGATGCGTGGAATAATGTTTCGTTTGAAGGCCCTGCTGACATAGTGATCTTTAAAAAGTTTGTAGCGGTTAAGTTGGCTCTTATGAGTTGGTGGAAATCGTTTTCTAAGAAAGAAGGGGCGGAGTTAGAATTCCTAAAAAATGACATTAGAAGGCTAGAGTTGATTATGGAGACTCGTGATCTTGAGGAAGATGAGTTGTGGGTTTGGGAGGAAAGTAAGAAAGAGTTGGATAGAATGGTTTTTTTGAAGAACAAGGACCTGAAACAGAAATCTCGGGTGAACTGGGCGTCGTTGGGTGATGAAAATTCGGCTTATTTTCATCGGTGTATCAACGGTAGGAAAGCGGCTAATGATATTCCGGGGGTCTTGGTTAATGGGGAATGGATATCTAAACCTCCGTTAGTCAAACGAGAAGTTCTTCGCTTCTATAGAGAGCTTTTTCGTGAGAATAATTTTAGGAGACCGGTTTATATTTGTGATAATTTAAAACAGGTCCCCGTAGAGAAGATAGAAGATTTGGTCGCCCCCTTCTCTAAGGAAGAAATTAAGGATGCAGTCTTTGATTGTGGTTCTGACAAGGCGCCTGGTCCAGATGGGTTTAATTTTCATTTCATTAAACACTTTTGGTCGTTGATGGAGGAGGATTTTTTGAGGTTATTTGAAGAATTTCATGAAACGGGTTCCATAAGTAAAGAATGCAGCTTGTCTTATATTACTCTTATAGCTAAAAATAAAACGCCTATGGGGTTGAAAGATTATCGGCCTATAAACCTTGTGGGGGTTGTAAATAAAGTGATTTCTAAGGTGGTAGCTGCGAGGATTAAAAAAGTCATGGAGGATGTGATTTCTGAGTCGCAATCTGCTTTTCTTAAGGAGCGGTTTATTTTGGATGGGCCCCTAGTCCTTAACGAGCTGATTGGGTGGATCAAGATGCATGATAAGAAGGCTTTCTTTTTGAAGATCGATTTTGAAAAGGCGTATGACAACGTGAACTGGGATTTTCTAGTGTCCATTATGGAGCAGATGGGGTTTCCGGATAGATGGTGCTTGTGGATTAGAGGTATTGTTCAATCTGCTCGTTCTGCGGTTTTGGTGAATGGGTCGCCTATGTTTGAGTTCAAATGTCAAAAAGGACTTAGACAAGGCGATCCTCTATCTCCCTTTTTGTTTCTTATTGTGATGGAGGGCTTGGCTAAGTTGATTTCAAGGGCTTGTTTTTTGGGAGATATTGAGGGGATTAAAGTGACCAGGGGGGTCCGTGTATTTCCCATATGTTGTACGCGGATGATGCTTTATTAATGGGCTCTTGGTCCCCTAATAATATCACTATGTCCAATCGGTTATTTTGTATCTTCCATATAATTTCTGGGTTAAAAATTAATGTTCAAAAATCCCATATTTTTGGGTTGGGGGTGTCTTCCTCGGAAGTTTTTTCCATGGCCGAGGTGCTGGGATTTAAGGTCGGTGAGTTACCCTTCATTTACCTTGGTATAAAAATTGGCGCGAACATGAATAGATCGGCTCACTGGGGTTCGGTTATAGATACAATGAAAAGTAGACTTTTATCATGGAAGGCTAAGTTGTTATCTATGGGTGGTCGCCTAACGTTAATTAAATCGGTTCTGGCTAGCCTTCCGGTTTATTATTTTTCTCTATTTAAAGCCCCAAAGGAGGTGATAGAAGAAATCGAAAGTTTGACGAAAAAATTCTTGTGGGTTGGGAATAGAGATTGTAAAGGTATTCATTGGGTCTCATGGGATGTCGTTACGAGGCCAAAGAAATATGGTGGTTTGGGCATTTCTAAGTTGTATGACGTTAACGTAGCTCTATTGGTTAAATGGGCTTGGAGATTCAAATCTAATTATGAATGTTTGTGGAGAAAAGTGGTGATTAGTATTCATGGTGGTCGTAGTAAGTGGTCTTTTTTACCGGTCAAAAGATCCTTGCCGGGAACTTGGAAGGCTATTGTCAACTTATTAGAGAAGATTCGTATTAATGGTCAGCCAATTTATAAAATGATTACCTGTAAACTGGGTAATGGGGATCGGATCAGTTTCTGGAAGGATGTTTGATTTGGTGAAACACCTTTATATATTAGATGGCCAGCTCTATTCTCTTTGGAAAAAGATAAGGAATGTTCAGTCAGCTCCAGGGTGGTGTACGATGGGACTCAGTATCAGATGTCGTCTAGCTGGTCTTCGTGTTTTCATACGGTTGAAGGCATTTCGGAGAAACAAGATGTGTTGTTTATGTTATCTCAGGTTCGGCTTTATGACAGAAAAGACAGGTGGATTTGGGATAATAAACCTGCAGTGGAGTTCTCTGTGGCTGCGGTAAAAGATTCCATTCGACAGAACCTAGTTGGTTGCTCCAGTCATGTATTTTGATGGATTAGTTGGGTTCCGATCAAGGTTAATACGTTGGTTTGGAGAATAGATAAAGGTAGAGTCCCCACGCGAGTTGAGTTGATTAGAAGGAACATTGTTTTGCCTAGCGCTAGATGTCCGATGTGCAACTCAGCAGATGAGTCGGTAAGCCATATTTTTTTCAGCTGCATCTTCGCATCTGGGGTATGGTCTCTGGTTTGGAGATGGTGCAAGATGAGTGTAGCTTCCTTCGCTGACTATGAAGCGGTTCTTAAATGGCCGTCTTCGAGATCCAATTCAGCCAAGGAAAAAAAGATCATCTGTGGGATTTTTTGGGTCACTAGCTGGGCTATTTGGAAAGAACGCAATAAGGTGGTCTTTCAAAACGGTGAACCAAAGGTGATGGAGGTGGTATCATTGATTAAGTCTATGTCTTTCATTTGGTTAAAGTATAGATCTAAGTACCATAGGATTGTTTGGAACGATTGGGTAAAGTACCCGTTGTACATGTTGTAATTTGTGGTGTGGGTGGTCCTTTTTTTGAGGACTCCGCCGTTTTGTTTTGAATGAAGTTCTAATTTCAAAAAAAAAAAAAATCATAGAGTCATATTTTGTCACAAAATATTTAAGCGTAGTCACAATTAGATACATATGGTCCCACATTTCTGATAACTTATGTATATGATCTATCTAGTCATGGCTCTTCATTTGCCCCGTTACAATGCTCCTAGTTATACTTAGAACTGCTAAGTATAATTAGATGTTTGGATCATTGTGCATATGTTATGGCTTGTATTTCTTTGTGTCTAGACTAACATTTTGCAGGAAAAGCAAAGAAAAAGTTGTTTGGATTGGAATTCGGGTGAATGCTAGTAACTCTGAACTTAATGCTGCTAGGCAGAACTTAATGCTGCTAGCCCGTTAGTGAGCCCTCAGGTGCGTTGCACATGAGTGTATTTTCGTCATTTCCTGTGTCCCAACTTTAACACACTTCAGCTACCCACACTAATTTCACGAAAATCGACGACGATATTTTTCCAAATAACAAAACTAAGCGTGTTTAACACAAAAAAATCACACAGACATAAACGGTCTATCTTCTCAAACAATATAATCGGTGATTACCAGTCTTGATTCTTCCAAAAACACACGTACCAGGTAACCACATTTACTGAGTTTTACTTCATTCAAACTGTTATTTGCATTTTTTGTAACCTTAATCGTTAATGCAGTAACAACCATGTTTGGAAATCAATTTATTTGCACTTTGGGCACTCCTGAAAAGGCTTTGGATGTGTTTGTAAGTTAACACCATTATTGACAAGCTGTTATTTCTGTAAGACACTAGTTTCATTAGTATTTAATTGATCACAATGGTTAAAAATTAAATTTCATATACAGGAACTGCATGATGATTATGTTCTAGGAGGTTCCTATCATGGCGATAGTTATATCTTCTTAGTTAAATGTAGGGGGGGTTAGATGGAAAGTTCGTGTTAGGAGAGTCTCACAACTTACTTGTGTTGTTGAGGGATAAAGGTGGAATGATTTTGTCAATCACAACATCGCCTGCTCTTATGTTTCGTCCGTGCATTTTATTGAGGAAGGTGAAAATCTATTTTATGTTTCTTGCTATGGTGAGGATGGGTTGGAGTTCCACAACTATGAACCCGAGAGTGCCCCATTTTGGAGGTGTTTAGTGGATGTGACTGACACATCTCTGCTTATGCAGTCGTTGGATCATTACTTTCTAAGATATCTGGATGGTCCAACCCCTACTCGTTCGGTCGTGGTTACCACTAACACGAGAGACTACAATGTTAGTGTGGCCAGTGAGCTTGATATCTATGATCGATACGTCCACAAATTCTTGTATGGGGGTGGTTGGTTGACACTCGTTCGAGACTTGGATATGCAGGATGGTCAGAAGATGGTTTTTACTCAGGTTGTCGGGGGCCAGGAATATAATTTGATGTTGTTTAGTTCTGATGGAGGGGCCATCACAACTGTGGAGACATACATCACCCCTATTGCCATGAATGCCCCGTGTCACCAACCAAATGACTATGGTATCTTTTCCTTTATTAGCTTTAACTACATCAAGTATATGATATCTTTGTAACATTGTGGATTATCTGTAACTTACTCATTTTGTATTATTAAATTCAGATTTTGAACCCCTACGGATGAACTGGATGTGCAAATGGTCGTGTCACACTGTCCATGACCAAGAAGATAGGGCATTCTACAGACCACTGACTGCATGCTTCTGGAGAGATGGACGACTTGTAAGTGTCTTGAAAACTTTTATAATTTGTCAAATTGTTATGCTACAATTTCAATGAAAATACAAACTAAACAACTATCAATCTATACTAAACAACTATCAATCTATAGCATTTGTAACTTAGTAGCAGCATCACTGAATTCCATAAGCAGACTTATCCTTAATAAGCTTAATATGCAACAATCTATAGTAGTTGTAACTTAGTACTAGCAGCACTAAATTTCATAAGCAGCCTTATCCTTAATATGCAGCAGCAGTAACACACTTGTAGCATTTTCATTTTCATTTGTCTGAGATATTGTGTGTCTGATAGGATGATTGATAGATCATAATGTGTGTTAGAATAATCCCCAAAGAGCTAATGGTTAGTTTTGTACATTTTGTAACAGAGTATACCAGCAAAAATTGTGCGCAAGTACAACTTGTATGGGTACACTGTCGCTGTTTTGAAGCACCAAATGATAGAGAAAGTGTTCGATGTACGTGAGAAGACAGTGGTTAGCCGTGGTCGAGGGAAGGTGAGTAGGAAGGTGTTCATTGTTTCATGCGATGGGTTCAGGGGGTTGAGACGGGAAGCCCACTTTGGTGCAGCTGCAACGGTCCGCTTCTGTTTAACCGATGACACAGACAGGTCCCAAAGACTTTTAAGGTTTGATGTGTGTTGATGGGTGAAACAATGTTTGAATTTTTTTTTAAGTTGGATAAACTACTGTTGTAAGTATTTGACGTATGACAAACCAAATGGGTTTGCCACTAGACAATGGTACGTAATTATGTAGGATGAACCATATGGGTTTATCCGTAGACAATGTTATGTAGTAAACAATGTACGAAAGTATATCGTCTTATAACTAGTTTAATTTGGGGATTTAAACACTTAAGTGTAAATGTCCCCAATCCACCCCTGCACTCTCATATCTAGCAGTACAAACCCACCTGCAGTAACGTTTTCTTAGCAGCAGAAACTTTTGATTAACATAATACAAAATATATCCCAAGTTCTTCATAATGAACACAAAGATCAAAATATTGTAACAATTAATGAGAAAATTGAGCAATGACAAAGTACGGGAATTATCATTAAACATTTTCCATTAAAACTTGAAATGAAAAATTACAAAAGGATTACACAGGTTCATTCATAAAGTCAAATAAAGTAGTACAAAAGGATTGCGCATGTGTTTTCAAATTA
>LBNU01014660.1:9484-38078 GCA_014162995.1 Artemisia annua
AGTGTGAAACTTCAGGGGCCTATTTTGTCATTTTTCAAACTTGAGGGACCAAAGTTGTCATTTTGCAATTTTTGACTTTAAAGGATTTCTTATGACAACTTGTGAATCAAAAAGGACCTTTGATGATATTTTTCATGTTTTGAAATACCAGGGACTAGTTTTGCCATTTTTGAAACTTTAGGGACTGAAACTGCCAATTATGCAAACTTGACTGTTTTTCATCAGTTTTCAATCCTTTTGTATCTGAAACACATAAAAACATGTTTTTGTGATATTTTATATATTTTAAGGTATTTTTGTGTGTTTTCAGATGTTTTGGCAGTCTAAATGTGATAAAAATGATGAGTATTTGCACACTCATCAGAAGGCACGGAGACATAGAATTAGGATATGCGGGTAGTCCCGTCTAGGTGCTTAGTGGGTTTAGGTTTTTTGTAGATGTTTTTTGGTTTTTGTACTTAGTCTCTTCCTTGCTTTAGTTTTAGGCCCCGTGCGTTGCTTTGCTTTGCTCTGTTTTACTGCTTTAGGTTTGCCTGCTTACTCGGTGCTTTTGGCTTTTGTTGTCGTTTGGACCTTGCTTGTTTCCCCTTTGCTTGTGCCTTTTCTTGTGCCCCTTTGCCATGCCTTTATGCGGTTTTCTTTTTTGCTCCCTCGGTGTGTGGCTTGTATTGCCTGCTTTTTGCTTGCTTTTGCATGTTACTTACTGCTTTTTTGCCTTTATGCGGTTTCCTTGTTTGTTTCCCCGGTTTGTCTGCTTATATTACCTACTTTTTGCTTGCTTTTGTATTTTTATTATTATTATTATTATTATTATTATTATTATTTGTTGTAAACAAGAATTAAGGGAATTAATATTCTTCTTATTGATCTCATATGTCATAGATACATGGGGTATATATAAGATAACAGTAGGGTAAAACCCTAGTATCTAACTGGGCCGTGGGCCTCTTATGGGCTATATGGACATCCACTTAATAATTATCCATAACACTCCCTCTTGGATGTCCATATTGTTAATACGCTTAGGAAATGCTGCCTCATTAAAAACCTTGTCAGGAAAACCCAGTGGGACAAAACCATGACTAAGGACAAAAAGAGTGCAGCGCGTATTATCTCCCTCTGATAACTACATCACTTGTTATAAATTCACGAAATAATCACTTGAACAATAAGTGTCTTGTCGCCTTTGACGTAACATTTCTTGAACATGGCAAAGCATGCTATATTATCTACATGCAATAGTTGGTATCTCTTTTCCGGAATTGATGTATGGTTTGAGGAAGTATCCGCGATTGTAAGCTCTATCGAACGCTAGGAGATAGTGCCGCCACTTGTGAAAACATATCCAACTTGAGACCGATCATGGTAACTTAAACATATATCCTGCATCTGCAAAACTAACTAAACTTGTTTTGATGGGTTAGTAAAATATAAACCCATATCTCTTGCAAAACCTAACTAAACTTGTTCAATTTAATCTATTAGTATTCTCGAGAATCATAACACGTGATTTATTCATTCTATATTCCTTAAGGAATCTCAACATAAAATGATCTCTTGTATTATCATGTTAGACACATTCTTATTTCTCATATTGCCAGACATAAAATTAATCTTTTCATCAGTTATTTGTGTCTTTACATTCATTGGCCATTCATTTATAAAACTGCACTTCTTGCAGATATCCAAGATCCTCACCTTGTATTTATCATGCGCAATATTATATACAATATTATCGACGTCGTTTCAGTTCTTTTCGATTCCACACTTTACTAGACATTGTATTCTATCATTTGTTGAGATCTCAAAGTTTTTCACATACCCGGGGTTTTCAATAACATTCATGTCTAGTTTCTCTTTAAGAGACTATTATGGGGTCTTTATTACCTCGATTTCGACCATCTTGATTTTATTGCTCCATTTTATCTATTCATTCGAGGACTTTTTATATGGAATCGATTCGTCTATCACGCTGCAGACGTGCCATAGACTTACTATCAATCAATGATTTTACTGCTGGGACACACATTGTAATTGGAGCAATAGCAACGTAATATGATCTAGTCACTTTCTTTAGGTCACTAAACTGGCATTTACTAGATCTGGAATGTTATTTGTCCCTTGAACTTTAAGTTCATATTCATTATTGTGAGGATCAACATTTTTATCATAATTCATTCCTTATTTCTCGCTGCTCATTATCTCCCCCTGAATGAATTATCAATTTAAACATCCCATTTTGTGTGTTGTGGTTTATTTACTATATATCGCACAATTACAAAACCTCACATGGGAAATATGGTTTGTGACCAAAACCATTATAACGGGGAGGATTCATTATATAGTGTTGGCAAGATGCGATTCATATGTCATAACATGCCCCATAAACTAAAAGTTTTGTTCTCACAATAATATTGGCTTTGCAATCAACTGAAGACGTTTGAAACGTTTCAACAAAAGCAATTCGCGTATGAACATGGGCTACTTTTATGTTCAACACTTATTCCAATAATCGCCCAATACTTGGAAGTATTCACCACCATTCTCAATAATATAATTTGGAAAACCATGCTCGCATTTTATAAGACGAGCCATTAATCACGCTAACCTTTAGTTGCGTCTTTAATGATCATTTTGACGATGCATCGATTTTAAAACTCAAAATGATCCACATGACAGATGTATAGGCCTGAATACATCCCCTTTATATTATTTCCAAAACTTTATAGGACAAAGTCCTCACTTTACTATGGTGGTGATATATGAACAATTAACTTCCTCTGAGAACAATCAAATCTATCTTTGAAGAAACTCAGGGTTCTTCTATATTTTCGCATCATCATTGACCTGGGATGGTCCAACCGGTCATGCCACTCAATAAAATAATCTTGGCGCATAAACTCTAGTTTATGACCACATGCACTTAGATTGCACTTTCTATGTAAACATCAAATAATATGAAGATTTTAATACAACATCATATTTCTCCTATCAAAATCTTATAATCTCTTTTATGATTTTCACATAGCTTAATATAATATTACATTACCTTTTAGCATTATCAAATAATAAAGCATGATTTATACCACTGAAGTATGTCATTCATCAATTAATCAAGTATCTCACAAGCAAACAAAAGCACCTGATATGATAAATCAAAACATACACTCCGTATCTAAAGTTAGTGGCACAATTTGAGTTAACTAAGTCATCATATTCTCATATTTAGATATTTGCATTGCTCTTATGCGACATTGTTACACCAAAATGAATCTCATACTTATAACTATAATGCATATTTTTAATGACACGTTTGTCTTTTTCAAACTAAAATAGTTCTCATTTATCTTGTCAGGCAGCATCTCGCTAATTTATGCGATCATATATATAAACAATTAAGTCTTATAAATGCAAAACACCTCAAACTTAAAACACACTTTGTAATGTTAAGTGGTATTATTTTCACATAATATGAACCGATAGACAATTTGCATGCATGTCTTAAATTCATTCTTTAGGATAATCACGAGCTTTATAAAAATTATATATCTTCCTTGTATTAAATAAGGAGGATTGTGCAAAGCATAGCCCAAGATCCCAAAATGTTAATGCTGATTTATATAAAATATTGATTCGCATTACTTAAAATCCATTGTTCATGATTAATGACAGTTAACACTTAACACATAATGCTTAAGTAATACTAGTACGTAACTTGTATGTATCAAAATTATAGTTTTTTTTTTCTTGCCAATTCATTCATGTTATTATCTTTAATTTTCTCATAGTTATAACTTATAAGGTTAATAAAATCTAATATGTTTACGAAGAAATTATGCGTTATTTTTCTTTTAATGATGCTTAATTTAAGAATGAACTTCCACCAGGGCTTCTTATGACAAAATTATTGTTAGCCACGTGTATTTAAATTCTCGCACAAACACCTAAATAAAATTAATAATATGAACTAAACACCAAACACATATATTAAGATCAAGAATAATAATATTAAATCAATCTCATACGCATTGTTAAACAAAAAAAAGGTAAATAGTACACCTCTGATACACATGATTAAACACAGAGACAAACAAGACAACCTTTAAAGGCAAATAGCATTTAAATACAATAGTTAATGACTAAGTTTTACCAAATTATGAAAAACTAATTAAAAACATGTCATCTTATGAATTGCTTAGGTGCCAATGTTTGAAGGTGTGTGTAAAGATCGAAGCTTCATTATAATAAAATGATAATATAAGACTAGTAACAAGTATAAAAATCAATATAGTTGTTCATACATCAAAATTATACATATTAATATTTATCAATTAAGTTCATCCTATTATAAAGATAATAATTTTCATAACATGTTAGAACATGAACAAAAAAACAATACACCGATGAATGTGAAGTCGGGTACTAAAAGAAAAACAAATATTTAACATATAGCATAAAAGAAAATCGAGACATATGACAAGCAAATTTGTAACTTATCACTTAATATATAAACTATTAAGGTTATTGATCTAAGATGTGAAACAAATTAAGCGATAATAAATAAAAACATAGATTATAAGTACGTCAACTAATATATAAAGACATATACAACAAAAGAATAATAAGAATAAGAATACAACTTAGTGTATGAAGAAATTTAAAGATACTTATATTATATGTTTGTTCTTTTGTGAAACTAATAAGAATTTAACAAAAGTACGTTTGTTCTGTTGTGAAACATATGTTTTGTTCTATGAAGATATATCAACAACGTCTATATTAAAGGTACGCAAACTTATTATTATAGATATATTCAAGATCTAGAGTTCGAGACATACCTTGGCGAAACAGCAAAAGAAAAAACATAATAATTTTGTAATAATAATTATTATTATTATTATTATTATTATTATTATTATTATTATTACCTTGGCTATATGGACATCCATTTAATAATTATCCATAACATTATTATTATTATTATTATTATTATTATTATTATTATTATTATTATTATTATTATTATTTATTTAATCTTTCGCTCACACTGCTCTCTTTCCTTTCCTTTCACCCGCACACATGCACTTGCCGGAGGTCTCGTTAGAAGCAGTCTCTTTACTCCCGGGTTTATTCTGGGGTAGAGGTAGGATCTGTCTACATTATATCTCCCCATACCCTGCCCTGGCGGGATTGGGTTTGTTGTTGTTGTTGTGTATATTGGTTGGGTTTGATTTACAATAGACAAACACAACAAAACCAAGTCAAAAGGTCACTTGTTCAACTCAAACCCCACATACCAAACACACAAGTAAACAAACAAACACCCCTTGAAGAAAAACACAACAGCAACAACAACGTTCGATCGATCTCTACCTCCAATCTTCCCAAACAACGTTAATCCCACCAAACAAAGGTACCACAAAAACACTTTATTTCTTAAAATTTTCATTTCTAGTCAGAGAACAACATTGTTTTATTGTTTAATGGAATAAGTTTTTAGTTTGTGGGTAACTTAGTTAGTTTAATTATATACTGAAATTGAGTTTTGAAATTTGGCTTGTTTTGAATTTAGGGAATAAGGTTTTTTTTTTTTTTTTTTTTTTTTTTTTTTTTTTTTTTTTTTTTTTTTTTTTTNTATGGCTTATTTGGTTTTTGGCTTATGTTTTATAAGCTCACTTTTGTGGCTTATTTTGAAACTTTTTGGCTTATGTAAGCTTATTATAACATAAGAAATATATATAAGCCAAAAAAGATTCAAAATAAGCCACAAAAAGTTAGCTTATGAAACATAAGCCCAAAATCAGATAAGCCATAAGCCAGATATATAAGCTGAAACAAACACCCCCTTAGTAGTGTAATTCGTTCATAATATGTATAATGCGTCTTGTCTTTATAGTTATGAGACGTTATACATGCTTGACTGGTTAACTTTTCGAAACTTTTGACCCTTTTTTGATAGGTTTCCTAGGGCTTCTAAAAATGTATGTAAATTGTACCATGCTACGTGTAACAATTTAAGTGAAGAGATATGTATCAAACATACTATAAGTCATGAAAAGTAGTAATCTTTTAAGGCATACTCGCACAGAAAAGCAATGAAAGGAAGGGGGAAAAAATGTGTACTTGATAAAGTTTGGATGGAACTTTTTACACTTTTTGTGTTTATGAACCATTTATGTTCACTTAATCGTGTTAAATATTGTTACTAGTTGCTGGTATCGATGCTAGTAAATATTGAAGTTAGCTTAAATTTCCGGCCTTTTGGGTATAGCTTAGCTACTCTTCATAATATAATGCTATGATGAAGTCGTTGGTCAAACTGGAGTTTGGGAATTAATTTAGGCTGTTACCACTGTATCTAGTATATGTAGTTTTTTGGGAGTTTATAAGGCTGAATGACCCATCAGGCATTCAGGAGAAATAGAGATGGCCTTCAAGAACTTTATATCAAATGTCGAATATTTCTTTTGCTTACTTATTTATGAATGTTCATTACTTTGGATTATCATTATTAGTAACCGCCAGTGGATTATAGCCCCAAACTCTACTCGATAGTTTGAGTTATATGTTTATTTTTTCTTTCTCATAACTTAAAGAAGTAGTTTTAAAGCGTGTTATTAACAAACATGGTGAAATTAATTTCTATCGATTTCGTATGGTTGGATTGTTAAGAGTCATTAATGGATATACACGTCAGTCCTTTATCGAGAGAATGCTTTATTTGACTAAAACAATTTGAGCTACATGTCACTTGTTATTGTCAAAAGGTTGATTGGCAATATACGGAATAACTTAATCTAAATACAGCGTGTCAATAGGCTCGATATGATGCCTCAATGGCAGTTTGCTACATTATCATAAATTTTGTTTACGTATGAAATGTGGATATTTGTGTTAAAGAGAATAAAATAGGATACGGTAACAGAAAACTATCTTGGAGTCCAAAATTGTAATTTTTCCATTAGAAAGATAATTACTTCCTAAGTTTTTAAGGTGTTACTGATGCTTTAACATTAGCACTGACCTATGTTACGCGGTTATGCTCCATGTGTAGCTGGATTTACAAAATAAGATTGTAACACTAGTAGGCCTTATCAAACCTCACTGTCTGTTTCATACTTGGAATGGCATAATATTAACTCTATAGGTTGTGAACATGGGTGTGTTGGATTAAGGGTCAATTTGACTTCAAATCTTACCAAGCCAAATATGATTGCGACTTGCGACAATTAAACTTTTCTGATAATACGAAAGATTTTGTAGAAACCATTTAGGAAGTTATATGCATGAACTTTTTAGACAGTGTGCTTACATTCATCTGATTTCTGTATGTTTGCAGGGAACTTTGGTAGATGAGTTCATCAGACGGATATGCTTATGATCCTTGAATGCTGCTTATTTCATTCTATCTGGAAGGTACAAACCATTAGGTAAATAATACTGGAAATGAGGGTTCAGAAGTAATCATTGCATTGTTACAAGCACTCGAAAGCTGCAGGTGGACCACCAGAGGTATCTGGGTTCTGGAACTGGATTAACTGTGCAGGGTCTTGTTAGTCATAGTATTTTAGTGGTTCAGGAAATAGCTAAAACTCTTTATGATATGTGGTCCCTGATTAAAGGCATTGATGGAACACCAACCGATGTCAATGCCGATGCTACGTCTCCAAATGGAAATAATAATAATGAAAAATCGGAACAATTGGTATGTTCTGACGCCCTTCAACAAGAAACAGATGAACGAGAGATACCAACAACACAAGAAGTAGTTATGGAATCTGAAATGGAAATAAGTTCTATACCCGTTGAAGATGACTCCCCCATCGAGGAGGCCCCTCTCGCAAAAAAGAAGCCGGGTAAAAGACGTCAAAAAAAGAGGTCTAAAAAAGACGACTCGGATAAGGAACAACGTAACGTTCCATGGACCGTGGCTGAAGAAATTGCATTGTGTAAAGCTTGGGTCAACACATCAGAAGATAGCGCTAGAGGGAATTCGAAGAAAGCACAAGGGTTTTGGACCGAGGTACTACATAACCTTGAGAGAGAAATGGGTGTATCCGGAATTCGTACTTACGATTCGATTAACTGTAAATGGAAGAGTTTGCGTGGTAAAGTAAGTCAATTCTGTTCCAGTTATGATAATGTGGTTAGAATGAATGAGGGTGAGTCAAATGTAGTGGTCCTTCAAAAGGCAATAGATGAATATCGTGATGAGTATGGATCGCACTTTACGCTTCTTCATGCGTGGAGTCTTCTAAAAGATCATAAAAAATGGAAAGAGGTAGAACTTCCAATAATTCGAGGGCATGGTCGCTTAGGGAAAAAATCAAAGTCCACCTCATTCAACACATCTGAGTCGGCACATGTTGTGCAAGGAACTCGACCAGCAGGCGTGGACAAAGCCAAGAAGAAAGCAGCATCATCGTTCGTTCCCTCGGCATCGTCAGGTGAACCAATTGTTGATTTGGATAGGAAGAAGGGAGAATGGAACGTCTTTTTGGAATTAAAGAAGCAGGAAATTGAGATCAAAAAAAGGGAAATTGCATTGCGAGAAAAGGAGTTTGAGTTCTTACAAGATAAGCAACGTCAAAAAGATGAACTATTCTATACGACACCCCATGATCATTTGAGGGGCAAACAACTTGAGATAGTGCTCGAGATGAAGGAAAAAATTAAAGCGAAGTATAATTTAGATTATTAGTTTTTATGTTTTTTATGTCTTTAATTTTTTAATGTAATGTTGTTTAATTGATTAGGTTGTCTGGAAAACCTCTGATAAGTTTCCTCATCCAGGTATAAATATTGCTATGCATTACTGCATCACTATGAATGTTTGGTGAAAGATTTAGTAAATGAGTGAATCCTAATTTGGACTTGAAATCCGGTCACCACTGCACTCTCAGTATGATAGTATAGACGATACTGTTTGTCAAGAACAACACTGTTACATCTTTTTAGTAGTATTTTTATAAACCAAAGGAGTTATGTTTAATATATATCAAAGTTAAATTTAACATAATGTTTTAAGGGTTGTATATGATTTTTTATTATTATTATTTTATTTAAAAAAAAGAAAAAAAAAAAAGAAAAAGAAAAGAAAAAACAACACTGTTACAAGGTGATATATGTCGGGTTTATATGCTACATATTCGTTTATAACTAACTTTTTTATATCACTATAACAATTTTGTTAAGACGAGACTTTTTTTTTATAGCAACTAACTTACCCAATCTATAAATGGGTTGATTCTGAACCTTTTTTTTTTTTTTTTCCTTCTAAAAAGGTGAAATCAGAAAGGAAAAAGAAGCTAAAATGTTCAAAAGTATTTTGCTACCTAAAGTTTTCTAAATTTGACCAAGAGAATGGAAATTTTGCAGTGCTTACATTTACTTGGGACGACTCCAAATTGAGTCAGGTCTATTTGACCAGTCTTCAGCACCCGCATAGACAATGTTGATGATCAGTTTACAAAAAACATTAAGATATTAAATGTAAAACAGTTAGACAAAGAAGCAAGGAAATTGGATATAGATCCTCACATAAGTGAAGGCATCAACTTGTTGGTGAAAAGGAGGTCTCTGCAGGTTGCAGCAACTCCATTGTATCCTCTGGAGTCCATTCACCCTGCAGTCCCATAGAAATTCTTAGGCTACGCAAAAATAATGTATTTAGTTAGTCGCAAAAGACAGAATTCACACGATATCCAGGTCGAGCAGGCTTGGTACAGGTCGAAATGAAATGGGGTCGGATTGGTTAACCCACAAACACCTATATTTACTTACTTCAACTGATGTAAGGCTAGATAGCGCCCTTTTCTTTGATAACCAAGTATCAATTAAGTTCGACATATAGAACCTGTCCGGGTTGAGCAGGTTAGGCAATGGGTCAAAATGAAAAGGCCAGATTAACCCAGAAACACTTACATTGCTTACTTAACTAATGTAGAGCTAAAATATTGGTCCTTATATTTTACCGGGGTAATCCCCTTTAACAACAACAACAACAACAACAACAACAACAACAACTAAAGTAAAATAAGGCATATTCCTTTCGTCCAAAAAGATAGTACAAAACTTCCTTCTCAAACTGTACAATAAATGCAATTTTTTCTCTTCTATTTGGAAATAATCACTTCATATTCATAACTTTGATCTTGGTCTACAACTTTCTTTAATTTGTGCTCGTTAAGGAGCATTAAATATATGATCAATAGTTGATCATAAATAACAAATTACTCAAGAATGCATTAAAATTCATAATCAATCTGTAGAAATCATTAACTCCATCAGGATCTGCTGCCTCACCTGGACATTATCCCACTTAGACATCAGTTCAGAATGACAAAAATTAACCAAAATGAACAAAAAATGTTAGTAGCACAATCTATTGACATGCCTGAGGGTCCGATATTGCTTAAGTTTCTCTGAAGATCTGCAAATTTAACAGGTCCTGACTCCTGAGGACACATCACTAATTACGTCTGCACCCATACCTGATCCAACCAAATTTCCAGCCCTGTAAACAAATACTGTCATGTTTAGCATATACCATTCCGCCAAGAACTAGCTTATTGTGGTAAATAAAGTATAGAGGTCTACCACATTCTGTTTCCGAACGTCATGAAAAAATTACACTTTTCTATGAACCTTACATATGATATATGTACAATTGAATATTGATATATCATATTAAGGATTCTGAAATTGCTTGTCTTCATGCTGTGGCCTAAAAACTAACTTAGACCTCTGAATCATTATGGTAACAAGTACCTTCATGTGGTTTATGCACTCTCAGTCATTCCTTCACATTGAGAATAAACTTCTGTTAACATAAACGGTCTTTTATTTGGACATTAGGTTTAAGATGAATATGATTGATCAGTCACTACAATAGGTATCGGTTGTAAAGATCAGAGCTAAGATGACTAATTTTCGACCATGAGAGTAGATTCATATTCCTAAGACAGGGTCTAAGATGAACAACCTTCAACCAATCTACAACCACAAGAGTGGGTTTTAGTTTATAACATCAAGTTTGAAATGGTACGTCCCCAAATACAAGGGGGGTATCTGGCAATCTGTTAGAGAATATGTGTATAGATAAAGAGTCCCCGTGTATATTGTTTCGACCTGAATGAGATGTGAAAGGACTATTCTTCATATGCTATCAGAAAGGATTATAATATATGTTGTCATTTTCTTCTTTCGGTTTTCGAGTTCCTAAATTATTGATTTTGGTTCTTGCACTAGTACAATCGATGCCTTCGGCGTCGACTTTTTTAGGCCCGTCCCGTCGACATGTCGACGGGATAATATGTTCCCGTCGACATGTCGACAGCCCCAACTTGTCGTGGATGCCTCGTCGGGAACGACTATCCCGTTGACTATGCCCGTCGACAAGGTGGGTCCCACATGGTTTTTCAGTCAAAGGATCGGGTGTTTCGACGATATATTCCCGTCGACATGTCGACGGGATAATATCACTAATAGTACTCCTCTTCAACTGTGCAACCACGCCAAGTCATGTGTGTCTTGTAAGAATTGACGATTGACTTATTTGTGAGAATCAAGAATGTATGTGTAAAATGAGACGGAAATGTTTTTGTGAGAATGTATATAGGTAAAAAATGAGACGGGAATGATTTTGTTAGGATATATATAGGAAGAATTTTTGGGCAGATAATCCCGTCGACATGTCGACGGGAAAATGAACGCGGGAAAAAACCCGCCATTTATATTCGCCACTAATTTTACATATTTATTTTTACTTTTATAATCCCGTCGACATGTCGACGGGATCGCTAAACCAAACAAGTAATTAACGTTAATCACACGTTAATTACGCAATAATTCGTGATTAACATTATCCCGTCGACATGTCGACGGGATTAGCTGGCGGGATAATTTCGCGCCCAAGTCCTTTCAATAATTGAGGAGCCAAAAGTTTGACCAATATGGTCCCGTCGACATGTCGACGGGATACTGTTGGTATGAAAAATTCAACGCTGCTTGGCTCGGTCAAGCCATATTTTTGTCGTTTTTTGCTCTATGCCGTCGACATTATGTCGACGGGAAACTGTTCGTCGCCTGTTGTCCTGATTCTTGTAGTGGTGGTTGCAAGTGTTAAACACTTACTAAACTGCTACCTCCTAAAATGGTTGAAGACGATGCTCCATATGCCGATCTGAATGATGATTACTTGAATATTTTTTGCCAACTACATCTTTTGTTGTATTAATTCCTTCAAATTTATGTGATTCTCATTATGACATGTTTTCAGGCGAGTTATATGTGCTCATCTCAAATATCACTTTTACGAGTTCATCGCATCGGTGTTTCCGAAATCATTGCACCTAGACATGCAAACACATCAGATGTAATGGCAAAATTGTCGTTTCACCATCTATGCAAGTTTCCACATAACGCTCAAATCACTATTGTTGAATCTAAGGATCCTACCCATGGCAGAAAATGACAAGCTTATTGTACTTAACTAGAGTTCATACCATGGAACTGATTTCCCTGTTTATTGGGTAGTTAAAACAAATTATAATGTATAAATTCAATGATTCTAAAGCAATCAAATTGTTTGTAGTTTTGTACAAATAAACACACTCATTTATTCAAAAGAATTTATCGTATGCTTGAATCATTTGATATTAAAAAAATAATAAATAAATAAATAAATAAATAAATAAATAAATAAATAAATAAATAAAGCTAGCTTATTTGTTTTAATCCGTGAAAAGTGCAAATTAAACTCAAGTTAATAAAGATGTTGTGATCGTCATATTTAACTAGAATTATTGTTGAGGGTGTAAGAAATTAATCTCTCCAATCATAAACATAAGGTAATTTACTCTTTTGGGTGGTAGATATGAGTTTACTTTATGCTAAAGTAAAAGACTTGTTATATGCTTGCCTTGAAAATTCAAAACACAAATAAAGAGCGAGAGATAAATTAAACTACACAAGAAAGAAAAGAATATTCAACCAAGAATTACATTTTTGTTTATCAAGGTATATCTTTTCTTTATGAACAAGCCAATCTTTATACGAAATGTATGAATATCTTTACTCTGTTGATCAATAATGGAAGGGAAAGGAATATATATCAACTAAAAGATTTCCTTATATAATATCCTTGTACCTCAATCTTATGTTATCATCTTTATTAGCCATTGTTCTATTCTATTTCATTTCGATCAAAAAACAAGTCCTCAAATTAAAATCAATTCATTGAAATGGAAGTGTTACCACATGCACATCCATTGAAACTTATAGATTTAAATCCGGATATCCACATGACGAAGTAGTATACGATGATGAGGAAGAGTTGATTATGAAACAAGACTTTCGATGTCCATGTGGACGTTGTGGTCAAGAAATCAACTTCTATCACAAGTATTACTATACATGTGATCAATGTGACTACTCACTTCATAAATTATGCTCAGAGCTTCCCACAACGCTAAGACACGAATCTCATCGTGATCATGCTCTCGTCCTTTGTCAAGTGTCAGAAGATAATTGGTGTATGTGTCAAGTTTGTACACGCAAGCATGACTACGAGTACCTAAATTATCGTTGTATTCAATGTCATATTTTTATTGGTTTAGGATGTGCCAAAAACGGCATACAAAACCACCTCATCTATCACCCTAGCCACCAACACCCAATAATGTCCATCCCTATGAAAATTTCGACAAATTGTCATGCATGTGGCAACGAGCACAAAGGAAACTTTTATCAATGTGCCACTTGTTTCCGTTTTTACGCCCATAGAGATTGTGTTTTCTTGCGGAAAAAGTTGTTGATACAACATTTTAGAAAGGACAATTTCATTCATACTCACCCACTCACTCTTTCTTACTCATTTCCAAAAGATGATCAAAAAGCTAAATTTTATCCAAGATGTAAGGTATGTGAACTGCGATTTGATGAAAATCTGTGGATTTATAAGTGTGAGAAATGTCGATATTATGTACACACAGATTGTGCAACTACATCAAAAAATGCATTATACAATGACATCCCATTGAATCCAGGTACATACAAGTTGTCAACAAATCTAAGTTTGTAATATGATGCATTTAATTATCACCGCAAGAAAATTGAGTTTTAGTTACAAAGGCTTTAGTGATACAAAAAAAGTGTCAATAAATCTAACTTTCTAGTGACGCATTTAAAAATGGGAGTAAAAAAATTAAAAATGTGTCATATAGTGACACTTTTGTGGAAAATATGTGTCTCAAAAGGGAAAAAATATATCCTTACACTCAATGCTTTGACAGTTTTGTTACTTTAGAGACACTTTTTTATTAGTCACTAATGATAATATATGTTAGTGGGTATATATGTAATGAGAAAAGCTACAACTACGAAAAGTTTACTAAATTATATTCACTTAATGACTTGGCAATCAATTGTAGAGGTAAGAAAAGAGATACTATAATGCAAAATGATTGGACCGCTACACATGACAAGTCATTTTGTGGATATAATTTTGTAAACTCTTTGTGTATGTAGCATTTCTAATTTGTAATTTCCCTTTAATAATTTAGTGGTTGTGCGTGTATTATATGGTCCTGCAGGTGTTTCAAAAAATTACAAAGGTGAAGACCTAAGACGTCGTTATCTTCTCCAACTCCCATTCCCCGATCAAACCATCCAAACTAAAGTCTTAAAACACTTGTTTTATGGAGAAAGTGGATCAAGGGCCTTCGAAACCAACCTAACACATCCTTTTCATCAACACCCATTAACTCTTGTTGATACACCATGTTGTAATAATGATATTACAACAATAGCTACCTCTTCAAGAATAACAACATCATCCAGTCATAATTCAATGAAAATGGTTGAAGTTTTATGCAATGCATGCATAAGACCAATCGCAAACATGCCGTTTTATAAATGTACAACTACTGATGAGGGATGCAACTTTGTTCTCCATGATTGGTGCACCCGGTTGCCTACTAAAGTTAAGATGGGAGACTTTTTTAATGACACAACCCTTAAACTATTGCCGCAAGACCCTGAAGATAGTATGGGTATGTTTGATTGTTATTATTGTAAGTTAACTTGCAATGGATTTGTTTACAATCTTTTTGCTGATCATTCAAGTTACTACATCACTGACGTTTATTGCGGGGTTACACCTGAATATATCACACATAAATCCCATCCAAATCATCTACTTATCAAAAAGTATTGTCGTTTGTGTTTGTCAGATGAAATGACTCAACTTTTTTACGGTTGTGAGAAGTGTAACTTTTACCTACATCCAAAGTGTGCTTTGTTGTGGCCTGATACAATAAGGCACAAGTGTGACAAGCATCCCATGACCCTAAGGTACTTCCCAGTTGAAAACTATAACGGTGATTACTTTTGTGAAGTTTGCGAGGAGGAGTTTAATCCTAATGCTGCATTCTATCATTGTGATCAATGTGTCTACTCCATTCATCTTCCTTGTGTTGAGTTTATACTTCAAGAGGCAAGAACGTGGACCCCTTTCTATCTTGACAGAGGTGTTGACCAACATGATAATGTAAAGTTTGGACGCATTTTTACGTTTAAAGGTCACCCGCACCCTCTTTCATTTTTTCGAGGGAATGAAAGTGATGGTGACTGTACGCTGTGTGGTAGGGGGTTACAAGACTCGTTTATCTTAAAGTGTTTACAGTGCAAGTTTACAATTCATAGATACTGTCGCAGGAAAATAGAATAAGTTTTATTATGTGTATATCAATAAATGATTAATAAGACACTTGTCCATGTGGGTTTTACTTTTATTTAATATCATTGTTATATAAGCTTTGAGTTGTAAAGTTTCATCAGATCCCTACCTTTGTTTCTACTTGATCGATCACAATCTATTAGATCGGATTGTGTAATCGAGTCTACTACTATTGGTTCCTCAGAGTAGTTAGATGATTATGTTACAGAATCTTGTAAATAAAAGCCCGTAGCAAGTAGAAGACAAAATAGGCTATGTTTGACCTATGTTTGACTGTTGCCCAATTTTGCTATACAGCAAATGACTGATACGCTCGGGCCGAGCCCATGGTCTATTTAGGTCTTAGGGTTTACCCTACTTTGTCTTATAAATACTCTTGTAACCATTTATTATAATTAATTAATCAAAGTTTATAATAAACAAATCTCTAGTTCTTTTCTTCTATTTTCTGACGGAGCCAGCACACGCTTGAAGTGGTGCCCTATCCCGATACAACCCCTAACCGGGTCGTATCAATTGGTGCTTTCATTGAGAGCTCTCGTTGAGAGGGTTTTTGATTAGGGTTCAAAAAAAAAGTTACTGTTCATCGATCACTATTCACGGTACTGTTCATCGATCACTATTCACGCGTACTGTTCATCGGGGGTACTGTTCATCGCGGTTACTATTCATAAAAAAATTTTGAATTATTAATCGCTTGAGTATTATTCATGGCATCAGGCGGCAGCGATTAGGACGCGGAATACGCACTTTCTAAGCTCTTGCAAATGGGTACGGTGACCGAATATGAGAGTGAGTTTGTGGTACTTGCAAATCGAGTAAGAGGGATCTCTGAATCTTTACTTACATCGTTTTATATCTCTGGGCTTAAACTAAAGTTACAAATAGAGCTGTTGAGGGAAAGACCTACAACTTTAGGAGAAGCCTTTTCCTTAGCCCAAATAGTCGAAGCTCGTTTTGAGGCAATTGATGAGAAGGAGAAAGAGCATATAATTGAAAAGAAATCAGATAACATTCCATCATTACAAAGTGAATTAGCTTCACTTGAGATTAAAAGGTCGTTAGATTCTGATGAATATATTGGTATTGATGTGGTTAATAACGCGATAAATGGTGTTTTCGATATTGGTAAGAGTAATGAAGTTAATAGCAAGTTTGAAGAATTTTCAGAAAATAAGAAAAGTATGGAAGAGATTGTTGGGAGTGGTGGTGAATTTGATAGTCGTTTGGATGAAATAAATTTGAATTTAAGCGAGGAATTAACGGCTTCTCAATCTGCATATTCTTCGTATCACCTTGAGGGCAAGGTGATCTTTGAAGGAGTGGGGAGTGTTATGGCATGGGTAGCGGAAGACGGAAGAATGGTGTTGTGCTATGTCCAAGACAAAGGAATACGAAAGAAGAAAAAGGCGAAGGTTGCAATTCAAAGAAGATTATGGGATCCCGGATTACGCCAATGTTGCAGGAGGACGGACTGCCCAAATGACTAAAGAAGTCCAAACGTATGGCATAAAGATTATGTCATATAATCTATCTTTATTTACGTGTCTTTGTTTAGGAGTGTTTTCATGTTTATTTAGGGAAGTCAATTAAGAATGTTTTAAGACAACACCTTGAGGGCAAGGTGGTTTTGAAGGAGTGGGGAATGATACGCCTGGGCCGAGCCCATGGTCTATTTAGGTCTTAGGGTTTACCCTACTTTGTCTTATAAATACTCTTGTAACCATTTATTATAATTAATTAATCAAAGTTTATAATAAACAAATCTCTAGTTCTTTTCTTCTATTTTCTGACGGAGCCAGCACACGCTTGAAGTGGTGCCCTATCCCGATACAACCCCTAACCGGGTCGTATCAATTGGTGCTTTCATTGAGAGCTCTCGTTGAGAGGGTTTTTGATTAGGGTTCAAAAAAAAAGTTACTGTTCATCGATCACTATTCACGGTACTGTTCATCGATCACTATTCACGCGTACTGTTCATCGGGGTACTGTTCATCGCGGTTACTATTCATAAAAAAAATTTGAATTATTAATCGCCTGAGTATTATTCATGGCATTAGGCGGCAGCGATCAGGACGCGGAATACGCACTTTCTAAGCTCTTGCAAATGGGTACGGTGACCGAATATGAGAGTGAGTTTGTGGTACTTGCAAATCGAGTAAGAGGGATCTCTGAATCTTTACACATCGTTTTATATCTCTGGGCTTAAACTAAAGTTACATATAGAGCTGTTGAGGGAAAGACCTACAACTTTAGGAGAAGCCTTTTCCTTAGCCCAAATAGTCGAAGCTCGTTTTGAGGCAATTGATGAGAAGGAGAAAGAGCATATAATTGAAAAGAAATCAGATAACATTCCATCATTACAAAGTGAATTAGCTTCACCTGAGATTAAAAGGTCATTAGATTCTGATGAATATATTGGTATTGATGTGGTTAATAACGCGATAAATGGTGTTTTCGATATTGGTAAGAGTAATGAAGTTAATAGCAAGTTTGAAGAATTTTCAGAAAATAAAAAAAGTATGGAAGAGATTGTTGGGAGTGGTGGTGAATTTGATAGTCGTTTGGATGAAATAAATTTAAATTTAAGCGAGGAATTAACGGCTTCTCAATCTGCATATTCTTCGTATCACCTTGAGGGTAAGGTGATCTTTGAAGGAGTGGGGAGTGTTATGGCATGGGTAGCTGATGACGGAAGAATGGTGTTGTGCTATGTCCAAGACAAAGGAATACGAAAGAAGAAAAAGGCAAAGGTTGCAATTCAAAGAAGATTATGGGATCCCGGATTACGCCGATGTTGCAGGAGGACGGACTGCCCAAATGACTAAAGAAGTCCAAACGTATGGCATAAAGATTATGTCATATAATCTATCTTTATTTACGTGTCTTTGTTTAGGAGTGTTTTCATGTTTATTTAGGGAAGTCAATTAAGAATGTTTTAAGACAACACCTTGAGGGCAAGGTGGTTTTGAAGGAGTGGGGAATGATACGCCTGGGCCGAGCCCATGGTCTATTTAGGTCTTAGGATTTACCCTACTTTGTCTTATAAATACTCTTGTAACCATTTATTATAATTAATTAATCAAAGTTTATAATAAACAAATCTCTAGTTCTTTTCTTCTATTTTCTGACGGAGCCAGCACACGCTTGAAGTGGTGCCCTATCCCGATACAACCCCTAACCGGGTCGTATCAATGACATACTTCACAAGTCAGGAAAATAGGAGTTCAACATTAGCTAATTTGGGATAACTAATTTGGCGGTTCCTCCCTTCTTCTTCACGGGCATTTTTAGTTTAGTTTAAATCATAGAGTAAATTGCAAAAATCGTCCTTGTGGTTTGGCCAAATTGCATGTTTCGTCCTTGTAGTTCATTAAGTGCAAAGATCGTCCTTATTTTGCACTGTTACGTGCACTTTTGGTCCTTTAACAGTGCAATTTGGCAAACCACAAGGACAATTTTTGCAATTTACTCGAAATTGTTTTGAATTGAGAATCGAGAATGGGTTAATATTTGATTTTTTTTATTGAAAGGTTGATGCATGTGAAGAAAGGCCAAAACCAAAAAGATAAAAAAAACAAAAAAAAATGTGACAATTTAGTTTAGTATTTTTTTATTGAAAGGTTGATGCATGGGTTAATATTTAAATCTTACCTAGCCAAATATGATTGCGACTTGCGAAAGATTTTGTAGAAACCGATTTAGGAAGTTATATGCATGAACTTTTTAGAAAGTGTGCTTATGTTGGGAATTATTGAAATGACATAGAGTCATTGCTGCTATTTTTATTTTTTAGTTCCCGCGGTTATGTCAAACCGTATTTTTAGAAAGTTATTAAAGGTAGTGATATGTATTGATATTTTATTTATTACCGAATTAGGGTTCCTTGTGTATAAAAGGAACAGACGGCTATTGTATGAAACACGACTTAAAAAACACTTCAAGAAAAACACTTTTATTAGATCCATAGAGGATCATTGTTTATTTAGAAAACCTTGGTGAAACTTTGATTGTGTTCTTATTATTCCGCTGTGCATATAATCATTGTTTCTATAATCCTAAATTGGGCTTAAAACGATCTTCTACAGTTGGCATCAGAGCTAGGGGCTCGTTAGATCTAGGGTATCAAGGTTTTTATAGTTGCCGAATAGCAGATTCGAAGAAAATAGTTGTCGAAGAAAACAGATTTGGATAACAAGGTATAATCGTACAACTGATCTTTTAATTAATTGGTCGCATGTGTTTTGTTGTTCGGTTGTGGGGCTTTCAATTGTGTATTGATTGAGGAATTGATATTAATCTCGTACTTGATAGTTTATTGGTCGGTGGAGTATTATATTACTTGAGGAATCAATCGGTTGTACGGTGAGTAATATAATCACGATCACAATTGATTCGTTTTTGAGGTTCACATTTATTTAATCTGCTTGGCGACAAAAAGTGGTCATGGGTCGTTAATTGGTGGGATCAAACAGTTGGTTTAATAAATTGGTTCGAATAAATTTTGATCTAAAACCTCGTACTAATTTTCTAGTGGAGAATTAATTGAGGTCGAATCATTTTTTTTGGGTCTAAGATTTATTATTCGACTTGTGTCTTTTGAAAAGTGGAAAGTGAAGGTAGTTTTATTATAATCTCGTACAAGTTAGTGGGGCTGAGTTAATCAAGTGAACCTGTGAAATATTATAAAAAGGTTGTCGCTTGTTTTAATTGGTCATATTGTTGCTGCTGTTGAATTTTGTTGCTGCTGTTGACTTTTGCAAGTGGTGCGTTTGGTGTTAAATTCCATTGGCTGATTTGGTTGGTTGTTGTACGTGATTGATTCTCTAATAATATGGGTCTTTGACTGCTGCTACTTTTCACGTTTCTACTGATGTGGGTCGCTCTGATTTGTTGTTTTGAGAGTGTATGATTTATTGAATTGATTGTGTTGTCGCTGTCTACAAACAAAACTTCGTACACATAAATGGAGAAAATAGTTGGTACTGGTTGTTTGTGATTTATTGGTTTGAGATTATTTTTCCTGCTGGTCCTAGAAAGTTAGTACCGGTGTGAAATTTTGTTGCTGCTGATTACTTTTGTGGTTGCTTCTTGTTTCTGCTGCTCTCTATTAAAGTTACTATTGGGGTGAAATTTTGTTCGAAACTGGTACAAACCTCATAACCAAACTTCTCTCCACACCTTTACAATGGCAGAAAAAGGGTTGGCACAATCTGACAATGAAAGGGATGATGCTAAGTGTCCTTATTTAATGAATGATGAGTACGAGGTCTGGGCTATGAAGATGGAACACTGGATCTCTAACAATGATATGAATATCTGGAAGGTGATTCAAAATGGCAACAGTAGGAAAAGGATTGGAAGAGATCGCGATGGAAAAGTCATTATTCTTCCTCCAACGACTGCAGATGAACACATTGCAGTTCATAGGGAATCAAAGGCAAGAGCTACCTTGCTTCAATCTATTCCTGCTGATCATGTAGCAGATTTCCATTATATGGATGATGCAAGGGATATATGGAATGCAATCAAAGCACGGTATGGAGGAAAAGCTGAATCCAAAAAGATGAGAAAGGAAGCTTATCGGTGATGCTGAAGCATTTGCACTCATGGGTGTCATTCCTAATGTACATAACTGCCCTTTTGATTGTGATAGTAAATATAATGAACTTAAGAAAGAGTTTGATGAATAGAAACTCTATATAAAGATTGCTATATTAAAGAACAAGCTTATAGGGGTGCTGTTGAAACCTTAGAGAAACAAAAGGTTTGGTTCCAAAAGAATCAGTTAGCATATGAAGAAAAAATTAGGGTGTTACAAAGAGAATTGGAGAATACAACAAACCTGTTTAAACATTCTGAAAGAGAAAAGGCTAAATTAAATTTAGAAAAACAGGATTTGCAGGTCAAGTTAGATAAGGAAGTAGCTCTAATTAATTCATGGCAATCATCTAGTAAGAAAGTAGAATGGATAAATGATCATACTCAACCTCCAAAACCAACAAAAGCTTTAGGGTATGTATCTGATGAGTCAAACTTTTTTGACCCTTATTTTGAACCTGAGAATTATCAAACACCTGTAAGATTTGTAAAGGAATGAGTTATGAATGATGTCCCTCCACCAATTAGAGGTGTCTTTATGCCTAGCTCTCCCCAAAAGGACTTAGATGAATCACAGATGACTTATGGCAAAAAGTCAAGTGACTTGCCAGACCTTAGTTGCAAAACTAATGACTTTGTCTCTTGTTCTAAAAGTGACAAGTCCTCAGACTTAAAGTCCACTGACTATGCCTCATGTGATTCAAGTGACAAGTCAGACACACCTAAGACAGATGACTTCTCATCAAGAGTAGCTGCTAATGAATCCAGTTCTAAGACAGCTTCTTTTGATAATTTTGTTTGTAATAAGAGAAGTCCTATTAAGTACAAATCTTTGAAAAAGAAATCTTGTTTTGTGTGTGGTAGTAAATCTCATCTCATTAAGGATTGTGATTTTCATGAGAAAAGAATGGGTGTGTGTGCTGGCAAACAGAATTCTAGATCAATGTGGAATAATGTAGATAAGATTCCTCCTTTTGTTCCCCGAGCAGGACATGTGAAAATTAGTAAACCAGTTACTGCTGGTAAAGCAGTTTCTGCTGATAAACCAGTTCCTGCTGGTAGGCCACTTTCTGCTAGGAAACCAGTTTCTGCTGGTAACTCTTTTTCTGCTAATTGGAGAAGAAGTGTTGCTAACCCATATTTCAGACCTACAAGCACTTACTTTAAGAATGATTATAGGCCTGTTTATTTTGACCCAATGTATATGGGGTGGAACAGATGGGGTACTGCTGTTAAACCCTCAGCAGGTTGTTCCTGGAAAACACATAGGAAAGGTTCATTCTGGGTACCCAAGAACAATAGTCTTTATCAGATGCAGTGATTGAGGGGAGGCATAAGCTTAAGGGGAGGCTTATTGTTGTATTCCTTGTATTCTAACCATTTTTGCAGCTGTTGGATCCTCATTACTGCTGGTGGACACTGTTTCTGCTGATGGACATAGTGTTTCTGCTGATGGACATAGTGTTTCTGCTGACAGTACATTTTTCTTTGGTTTCTGCTGATTGATGGTATATTTTACATATTTTGTATTTCTTTTCTTTCTTTCTATTATTAAATAAAAAATAAATAAAAAAAAAATAAAAAAAATATATAAAAAAAATATAAAATAAAAAATAATAAATTGTATAGTTTTTGTTTTATCATGCTTGCAGGTTTTGGTGTTGGTTAATTACCACACAACAAATGGTATTCAATTCACCATGGATCTTATCCTTTGGAAATCCAAAGAATTGACTAGCCCACAAGATTATGGCTTGTGGTAAAGGCTGTGGAAAACCATAAATGGTAATCAACTCACCATGATGATGACGGCATTCCATCAAAGAGTTGGCTAGTCTAAAAGCAAACGGTTTTTGGTAAAGACACATCAATTCCGTTGATAGCTGTAATGGGTTGCTCAAAACCATAGGGTACTCAACTCACCCATGCTTCATTGCTGAGAGTTGAAATGGTCATCAATTCACCATGGTTGATACCCTATTGGGTAACCAAAGGATTGGCTAGTCCTGAGCAAACGGCTACAGGTAAAGACATATCAAATCCGTTTATGGCTGTGATGATTTGCCAAAAATCATTAGGGTATTTCAACACACCAATGATTCATGTTCTAAGTGTTGAACTGGTTACTAGTTCACCAGGGTGATGCCATGATTCCACCAAAGGACTAGCTAGCCCAAGAGTGAGTAGCTACTTGGTAAAGGCTCATAAAATCTACTCATGTTTCTGCTGATTCCTGTTGCTGCTGATAGGTTGAAGTTGCTGCTGGTTCCTTGTTCTTAAAAGATGGTTACTAGTTGTTGCTGATATACAGGAGTTGCTGCTGGTTACCTTATTTGCTGCAAGAGTTCAAGTCAATCCTCAAGCTTTGGACGTCACAGATCTACCAAGAAACTTGAAGTTAACCAAGTCAAATTCAAGTTTAGGGGAGGATTGTTAGGAATTATTGAAATGACATAGAGTCATTGCTGCTATTTTTATTTTTTAGTTCCCGCGGTTAAGTCAAACCGTATTTTAGAAAGTTATTAAAGGTAGTGATATGTATTGATATTTTATTTATTGCCGAATTAGGGTTCCTTGTGTATAAAAGGAACAGACGGCTATTGTATGAAACACGACTTAAAAAAACACTTCAAGAAAAACACTTTTATTAGATCCATAGAGGATCATTGTTTATTTAGAAAACCTTGGTGCAACTTTGATTGTGTTCTTATTATTCCGCTGTGCATAAAATCATTGTTTCTATAATCCTAGATTGGGCTTAAAACGATCTTCTACAGCTTACATTCATCTGATTGCTGTATGTTTGCTGAGAACTTTGGTAGATGAGTTCATCAGACGGATATGCTTATGATCCTTGAATACTGCTTATTTCATTTAATCTGAGAAGTACAAACCATTAGGTAAATGATACTGGAAATGAGGGTTCAGAAGATGTAATCATTGCATTGTTACAAGCACTCGAAAGCTGCAGGTGGACCACCAAAGGTATCTGGGTTCGGGTACTGGGTTAACTGTGCAGGGTTTTTTTTTTTTTTTTTTTTTTTTTTTTTTTTTTTTTAACGGCAAATTAAGATATATAAAAAAACTAGCAAGGCGCTAGTGTGTTACATAGGCGTTGATATGTGGTCCCTGATTAAAGGCATTGATGGAACACCAACCGATGTCAATGAAGAAAAATCAGAACAATTAGTATGTTCTGACGCCGTTCAACAAGAAATACCAACAACACAAGAAGTAGTTATGGAATCTGAAATGGAAATAAGTTCGGTACCCTTTGAGGATGATTTTCCCGTCGATGAGGCCCCTCTCGTAAAAAAGAAGCCCTGTAAAAGACGTCGAAAAAAGAGGTCTAAAGAAGACGACTCGGATAAGGAACAACATAACGTTCCATGGACCGTGGCTGAAGAAATTGCATTGTGTAAAGCTTGGGTCAATACATCAGAAGATAGCGCTAGAGGGAATTCGAAGAAAGCACAAGGTTTATGGACCGAGGTACTACAATGCCTTCAGATAGAAATGGGTGTATCCGGAATTCGTACTTACGATTCGATTAACTGTAAATGGAAGAGTTTGCGTGGTAAAGTAAGTCAATTTTGCTCCGGTTACGATAATGTGGTTAGAAGGAATGAGGGTGAGTCAAACGTGGTGGTCCTTCAAAAGGCAATAGATGAATATCGTGATGAGTATGGATCGCACTTTACACTTCTTCATGCGTGGAGTCTTCTAAAAGATCATAAAAATGGAAAGAGGTAGAACTTCCAATTATTCGAGGGCATGGTCGCTTAGGGAAAAAATCGAAGTCCGCCTCATTCAACACATCTGAGTCGGCACATGTTGTGCAAGGAACTCGACCAGCAGGCGTGGACAAAGCCAAGAAGAAAGCGGCATCATCGTTCGTTCCCTCGGCGTCGTCAGGTGAACCAATTGTTGATTTGGATAGGAAGAAGGGAGAATTGGGCGTCTTTTTGGAATTAAAGAAGCAGGAAATTGAGATCAGAAAAAGGGAAATTGCACTGCGAGAAAAGGAGTTTGAGTTCTTACAAGATAAGCAACGTGTAGAAATTTATAAACCAAAGCCAAGATTACCACAAATCAGTTAGAATGAACCCAGCCAACCTCCCCTTAGCTCGCTCTTTTATTAAGAACAATGGCTAAAGAATAGCACTTAGTTTTTACAATACAGAAAAGAGATTAAACAATTACACAAACTAGGGTTTCTCTTCAACTCAGGGAAACGAGAGAGAAGAGATACAAAACACACAGATAAAAATGGAATGCCTGAGAGATATGAGAAGGGTAGGCATTATATACCCAACTCAATCTAAGTTACACTAATGATCCTTATAAACTTTAACTTGGTACACCTTTAGTCCCTCGAGATATGGGCGGGAACACTTTATGATGGATCTAAACACACACCTTGTGTTGTTGATACTTTGAGTAATATTATTAAGCACGCGGAATTTACTTAACAACACTTAGAAGACAGTTTATATGATGTATTGTGAGTGAGTATAGTTGTATGTAACACAAAGCTTCAATATTATTAATGATAATAATACGAGTGATCTTAGCTATCACTAGGGTTACACCTTGAAGCTCTCTAGGGTAATTCGTACCTTAGACAATGACCTAGGATCTCCTTTTATAGAGCAAGGAGTCCTTTACAAGATAAGTATCAAGCTATCTAAATAGAATATACACAAGATCTATTCTATACTTATCTATACACGAATACATCAGTTATCTAATAAGCAGTGGTAACTATATATACTAGCAGTGGTAATGAGTTTCCACTGCCAGTGCATTCTTCAGCAGTGTCTTCCACAAGCCTATCAGTGGTAACTGTTAGCTTTATTCCCAACAATCCTCCCCTAAACTTATGATTTCTCTGCAAATCAATAAGTTTCTTCAATCTGCATAAAGTCTTAGGATTTGGGAATTCTTCCAAACACTTCACTTCTTCCTCCTTAATTCTTCAACTGCTCTTGAACACTGAGCTTGAGTCTTTCTTATCAGTTCTCTAACTTTTTCAGTATCTTCATGGACTCTTATGCTTGTAGACAACATCACTGTGAGAGTTCCAGCTCTGAGTGGGTATTCTTTCTCAGCAAACATAAATGCATCCACTCCAGCCTTTGTAGAAACATGATGAACTTCACATGAGTCATAATAAGTCCATGTAGTTTCCATACCTCTAGCTTCAAACTTCCAAAAGTTGTCAGTCATATTTGGTTCATAGAGCCTTCTTAGATCAACCCATAACTGCATTTCTTTTACATCTTTCAGACTGCCAGCATCAAATCTTTCTTGAACCAATCTCCACAGTGCATTAAGATCATCTCTGTCACATGCTTTGATAAGTTCTTCAAACTGAATGAATGATGAAGTTTCACCTCCTAGCCTTGTAATTTTCCAACATGAAGCAAAGTTGCTAGCTGTGTAAACTTCCCAATCAATGATAGGATGTCTGACTTGCAGTGGGTCTGGATAGAAATCTTCTTCTTCTATCAATATCATATCAGTCAATTGTTCTTCAGTGAACTTTTCAGATTGAACTTTTGTTGCTTCAGCAAATCTTGTCTTCTTAACATTTTGAGGTTCACTATGCATGACTTTCCTTTTAGGTGCAGGAAATCTTCTTTCTTCTTCTTCTGAATTCATAGGAACAAAATCAAGATCTTGCCTTTTAACTCTGTAGTATGCACTTTCAATCTGATTAGGGGTCATTCCTTTGAACTTGCTCATCTTCCATCCACCAACATGACAACAGTAAGATTTCATGGTAGAAAGAATTTGTGCTTTAGTTGGTTGCCTTGGTTTCTTCTGCCCCTTTTTGACTGTACTGATTGCTTCTTGAAGTGCTTGTCTGTTCAACATTTCAATGAAATCTTTTAACTGAGCTGTTCTTTGTGCTTCAGTTAAAGACTTATCTGCCACTAGGTCAATTGCCTTCTTCTTGATCACTGGATTCTGAGCAATCAAGAAATCATAATCCTCTTCAGTAAGGACACATGTAAATTCTGGAGTCTTCTCTCTCAGAATTGTAGGTTGGATGGTGGAAATTGGATTAACATCCAATGGAGCAGTGGTTTCCACCTTTTCCATTCTCTGAGCCATCATGAAGTCAGCAATTTCAATCTCATCCAATCTTTTCTTTCTTGCAGCTTCATCCTCTCTAAGTTTCCTTGCAATTTCAGCATCATGATCAATTTGAGCTTGAACACTCTTCTTTACCTTCTTAACTGGTGGTTCTTCACTCTGCATAATTTCTTTCCCTTTCTCCTTTCTTATCTTTTCAAGTTCTTCCTCAGCAGTGGTAATGGTTTGACCATCAGTGGGAACCATTTGCTCTGCAGTGGGAACATCAGTGGAAATTGGGTTAGCAGTGGAAATTGTTGTTGCAGCAGTGGAAAAGACTTGCTCTTGATCTGTTTCTTCTGTATTAAACTGCTGTTGTTGAGAAACTTCTGGCTCTGCAACATCATTCATTGGCTCAAATGCCAAATCTTGAACACCAAAATCATCTTCAATATCATCTTCCCTGAAGTCAATTCTCCTCCCCTTAGTTTCAGCATCTGATTTCCTCCCCTATTTGGGAGAATTACCCAAATCATCAAAGAAATCTTCACTGGGTGAGGATGAGGAAGAAATCACCATCTTTGCAGTCCTTCTTCAGAGATTCAACCTGCTTAGTCAACTTGGTACATGGTTCCATCAATCCGATTGGTTGCTCACTGCCCTCAACACTTCCAACTGTGTTACCTGTTGGGAGAGGTGAATCATGGGGCATTGGTTCAGAATCCATCCTAGCAGGGCTAGAATGAAACCTTGAACCACCACTGCTTGTTCCAACACCAAAAGGTTCAGGAACATGCTGTGTTGGAATGAGAGGAGATGGCTGTTTTTGCCTCCTCTCATAGATATGAGTAACTGGTGGAGTGTATTCAATTGAAGGAACAGTTATTATAGGTGTGTTTTGAGATACAACTGGGATTGTTGCATCTACACCTTGTACCTGTGCAATCTTTGCAAGCATTTGAGAAAAAAGTGGTGTCAAAACCCAATTGCCAATTTTATCCATATTTTGAAAAACTTTGGGCTTAAGGCAACGGATTTTGTAAACTCTTTTATGGGGTAGCAGTTGAAATTCATTTAACACTGCTTGCACAAACCTTGGGTTCATCAAAAATTTTGTTGAACTCTTTACATTGCCCTGCATACTTGTAAAAATATATTTAGACCAATTAAAAA